>VMDO01002333.1:103753-172167 GCA_007922755.1 Pedetes capensis
GGAAAAAAAAAAAAAAAAAAAAAAAAAAAAAAAAAGATGTGGGTGGGGCACCCCCAGGAGAGCTGGGCCAAGTCAAGGGCTTCTATACGTGGGGCTGGTGGGGGGGCAGTTAGGGAGTAGGGTGATGATGGCTGCAGCAGCTTTAGGGAGACAAAGGTGGGACCCAGCCCCAGGCAGCCCCGCTGTGTCCAGGCTTGAGGATGGACGAGACTGGAGTGGTGGAGGCCAAGGTGCTTCCAGGACCAGGCCTGGGTGCAAGGCGCAGGGGCTGGGAGGGCGCCAGGTGCCTGCTTTCTCAGGGGAAGGCTCGCCTCGTGCTCCTGTGCCTCACTTTGGGGGACGGAGCTGGTGTGTGTGTAATTAGGAAACACCTTTGCTCTGCAAGAAGCAGGCCAGGCCTCCAGGGCTGCAGAGATCCTCAGAAGAAGATTACATAAGCAGGCACGGAGGGAGACTGTTCCAGACCCGCTGTGTTTATCATGCAGCCCTCGTCGGTGGAAAGACATTCAGAACTGGGTCCTTGAGTTTAAAACCGCAGTCGCAGCCTGCTGCAGTGGCGCATGCCTTTAATCCCAGCGACTCAAGAGGTGGAGGTGGGAAGATTGCAAGTTTGAGTCCAGAGGCAGCCTGAGTAACTTAGTGAGACCCTGTCTCAAAATACAAAGTAAAAGCCAGGTGCGGTGGTGCACGCCTATAATCCATAATCCTAGCGGTTTGGGAGGCGGAGGCAGGAGGATCAAAAGTTTGAGACCAGAAGTAGTCTGAGTAACTTAGTGCGACCCTGTCTCAAAAAGTGAAAAAAAAAAAAAAAAGGGCTGGGGGCACAGCTCAGTGGTCCAGCACTTGCAAAGCACGCAAGCATGAGGCCCTGGGTCCAACCCCCAGTACCACAAAAACAAAACAAAACAAAAAACACAAAGTAAAAAGTGGGCTAGGGGTACAGCTCAGTGGTTGAGCACTTGCAAAAAGCCTGTGTGAGACCCTGGGTTCAACTCCCCAGTACCGCAAAAAAATAAAAACTAACAAACAGTATAGTCATAAGAGGCTGCGTGAGTGAGCGCTGCTGGGGTTCAGGGAGCGTGGGCCGGGCCTCACGCCTCCTGCACCCCGATCTCCCATCCTCCGCACCTTGCTCCCAGGCCTGCTCCGTTCCACCTCTTCCGGGAAGGCCTCTTGGGCCCTTCCTGCCTTCTCTCAGCCTGTCCGTCCCTCAGGGTCAGAGCCAGGCAGAGGAGGACCTGGAGGCCGGGGAGGACACTGGGTCCAGCAGACGGAACGGCCGCCTCCTCATGAGCAGCTTCTCCAAGCGCAGGGTGAGTGGGTCCCTGGGCTGGAGGATCCTGTCCCGGGCGGCCGGCTGCCCTGGCCCAGGTGCTAGCTGTGGCTGGGGTCAGGAGGAAGGGCTGCGATGGCCCCCTGGTCACAACCCGCCCCCCTTCTCCCTGGCCACAGTGGCCAGTGCCAAGCTCAGGTGCCCTGTGACTGCCGTGAGAGCCCCAGACCTGGGTTGGAGCAGGGCCCTGCAGAGGCCTCTGGGTTCCCAGCTGAGGGCACCTGGGAACCCAGGCAGGCAGCCCCTGCCTTGGGCCTCCTGGCCTTTGCCACGGCCTTGACTGACCTGGGGCTCCACGGGTCACCACTCTGCTTCCTGCACAGAAGAAGGGCAGCAAGCTAAAGAAGGCAGCCAGCGTGGAGGAGGGGGACGAAGCCCTGGACTCCCCAGGAAGCCAGAGCCGAGGGTCAGTGTCCTGCCCTGGGGCGGGGGTGTTCCCGCTCCATCCACCTTTCTCTAAGGGTGGCTTCTCAGGCGGTGCCCTGAAGGCTGCAGGGTGGGGTCGGGCATGGGGACCTGCTGCCCGCCACACTCCCAGCACCTGAGGAGGCAAAAGGAAGGGAGGCGGTTGTCGGGCAAGAGTGGCAGGGTGGGCGGGGCCAACCAAGCCGAGCAGGGCCCAGCAGGGCTGGACGCTGTGCTGGCCCCTCCTCTTCCTCTTCCCAAGGGCCTTGGCTCCGGTCCTCCTCAGGGGTTGCATCTGTCCCTGGAACTTTGGTGTCCCCATGAAGCACTGGCCACCCTGGGTTGGGGCCAGTCCCTGGGCCTCTGCCTGCCTCAGCTGGGCTCCTCTCTCTGCGCTTGTCTCTCACTGTCACCCAGCCTCTCCCCTGTTCCTCCCAGGCTCCTCTCCTTGCCCCTGGACATCCATGGTGCCAGCTCCGCCCCATGACCAGGACCCCACTGGTCACTGCCTCCTCTGCTCCACGACTGTGATTCTTTTTCTTTTTCTTTTTTTTTTGAGGTACTGGGGGTTGAACCCAGGGCCTCGCGCCTGCATGCTCTGCAAGTGCTGGACCACTGAGCTGTGCCCCCAGCCCATTTTTTTAACTGTTTGAGACAGGGTCTCGCTAAATTACGCAGACTGCCTCTGGTCTCGAACTTGCGATCCTCCTGCCTCGGCCTCTCGAGCCGCTGGGATGACAGGCGCGCGCCACTGTGCCCAGCTTTCCACAATTGTGATTCTAATGATTTCCCTGCCTAGGCCCCTCCAGACACCCACCTGCCTACAAGGCGCCCCGGGCTGGGCAGACCCCTCAGCCTGCTCACATGTGCTCACCAGTGCCCAGAGCCCTGGCGCTTGCTGGTGGCTCCCAGATCCTGGACCCCACGGATGCCTTCCACACCCCCACCAGTCTGGGAGTCTGTCCCTATCAGGGTCGGCGCCTTCCCCACTGCCCCCTGCCCTGAGGCTCGCTTGGCCTGGGACAGGCTGGGTGGGGAGAGGCTCAGCGCCAGCCCCAAGGAGGTGGCATGGGCACCGGGTCCCTACAGCCTGTCTTGTGCCCGCAGGACGGCCCGGCAGAAGAAGACCATGCAGCTATCGCGGGCCCTCTCGGACCTGGTGAAATACACTAAGTCTGTGGGCACCCACGACGTGGACACGGAGGGTAGGGCCGTGGGCGAGTGGGCGGGAGCAGCCGGCTCAGCCACAGGTGCTGCGGGCACCTCAAGCTCACGCGGCCGGTCTGGGCACAGTGGCGTCCA
Organism: Pedetes capensis; assembly: GCA_007922755.1. Classification (NCBI taxonomy): domain Eukaryota; kingdom Metazoa; phylum Chordata; class Mammalia; order Rodentia; family Pedetidae; genus Pedetes; species Pedetes capensis. Next base: position 106,794 of record VMDO01002333.1, read on the forward strand.
GCTGGCAGGTGTCATCCTTCAGTGAGACCAAGGCCCACCAGATCCTGCAGCAGAAGCCGGCGCAGTACCTGCGCTTCAACCAGCACCAGCTGTCTCGCATCTACCCCTCCTCCTACCGCGTGGACTCCAGCAACTACAACCCGCAGCCCTTCTGGAACGCCGGCTGCCAGATGGGTGGGTGCGGCGCTGCGGCACCTGGGGCTGGCTGGGGTGCGGGCTGTCCTGCAGCCTGGCCAGCGTGTGGCCTTGGACACCAGTTCTGTCCTTTGCTCTCTGCCCCTGGCCTGCTGGCAGCGCTGCTGGGCCGGCATGGTGGGGGGCCTCTCCAAGCCCTGTACTGCTGGGGGTGTGGGCTGGCTGTGCCTGGCTCGGCATCCTCTGCTGGGGTGCAGGGCCCCATTTTTTTTACTTTTTGAGAGACGGTCTCGCTAAATTACACAGACTGCCTCTGGTCTCAAACTTGCGATCCTCCTGCTTTTGCCTCCCGAGCCGCTGGGATTACAGGCATGCGCCACCGTGCCCGGCCAATGATGGATTGATTTTTGGGAGTGGGTTGCCAGGTCCATCTCCCAAGCCTACAGTACCTGGTGTTCCCAGGCGGTCTCCCATCCAAGGACTAACCAGGCTTGACCCTGCTTAGCTTCCGAGATTTGACGGGATTGGATGCCACAGGGCTACGGCTGCAGGCTCATGGCGGCGAGCCCCAGAGCCTGTGTGCAGAGGGAGGACACGTGGAGGACAGCTGCTGACCCGGACACCCACCTGTCTTCCCTGCAGTTGCCCTGAACTACCAGTCAGAGGGGCGGATGCTGCAGCTGAACCGGGCCAAGTTCAGTGCCAACGGCAACTGTGGCTATGTGCTCAAGCCCCCGTGCATGTGCCAGGGTGAGGCACGGGGCTGGGACAGGCTCCGATGGGCCCCAGGGAACTCGGTGGAGGCTGAGGAGGACAGACAGGGGACGGTCAGGCGAGGGTACCGAAAAGTGGTCTTCCTCCTAGGGCTGCAACTAAGGGAGCCGAGCTGCGGGGCCTGGGGGTGGGGAGTCAGGGATCCCCTCCCCTTGCCCAGCCTTGCATGAGATTCAGGGGCAGGACGGGTCTCAGGCCCAGAAACGTGGGACCTTGGTCTCAGCTGGGCGTTTTAAGGGTTTCCCCCTGTGGGGTCTCCCATTTCCACACCCACCCCCACAGCGCCCGTCTTGGTGCCACTGAACCATCTGACTGCATGGTGCCCCTGCCCCGCCCTCAGGCTGGGCTCCTGGCAGACGGGGCTTGCCAGGCTGCTCCTCCGCCTCACGCCCCCGTCCTCTCAGGCACCTTCAACCCCAACTCGGAGGACCCCTTACCGGGGCAGCTCAAGAAGCAGCTGGCCCTGAGGATCATCAGCGGGCAGCAGCTGCCCAAGCCGCGGGACTCGATGCTGGGAGACCGCGGAGAGGTAGGGCGGGCCCACCTTGGGGGCATGGCTGTGGGCCAGCCCCAGCACTGGGGCCACCCCTCTCTCTGTCCCCAGATCATCGACCCCTTCGTGGAGGTGGAGGTCATCGGGCTGCCAGTTGACTGCAGCAAAGAGCAGACCCGCGTCGTGGACGACAACGGTGAGGGCCCCAGACCTAGGCACGGGGCGCCAGCCTGAGCCCAAGGCCCCCATCGCCCCCAGGGCCCCCACTTGAACTGCGACAGGCTCACCCGGGAGGGCGGGGCCAGCTGGTCTCCAGGCCCGGCCCCCACACGCTCCTCCGGCTGCCGCCAGGATTCAACCCCATGTGGGAGGAGACCCTGGTGTTCACAGTGCACATGCCTGAGATCGCGCTCGTCCGCTTCCTGGTCTGGGACCACGACCCCATCGGGCGTGACTTCATCGGCCAGAGGACGCTGGCCTTCAGTAGCATCATGCCAGGTGGGCGGGGCCCAGGGGGCGCTGCTAGGCCGAGCTGAGGGCTCCAGGCTAGGGTGGGGCTCAGCCTCCTCCTGCCAGGTGGCACCTGCCAGCCCCTGGTGCCAAGGGGCACGGGGAGCATTGGAGGCTGGCTTTGTAGCTGGCCGGGGGCAGGGCTGCCCAAAGGAGAGGTCCTGCTGGCTGGAGCAGGGCTGTGGGCTTCCAGGGGAGGGTGGGGAAGGGGCTGGGCCTGCGGTGGTGGGGGAAGGGCCCAGGACAGGGCTCGCAGGGCCTGGGGGCTTTGAAGGATGAGTGGGGCCAGCGGAGCTCTGATGATCCCATGGCCCCGCTGCCCCAGGCTACCGGCACGTATACCTGGAGGGTGTGGAGGAAGCCTCCATCTTCGTGCACGTGGCTATCAGTGACATCAGTGGTAAGGTGAGTGTCCCCTGCTGGGCCACCTGTGGCTGTGGGCAGGGCAGCGCCAGCCCCTTACCCCCCACCCAGAGGGGCTCCAGGGCCACTTCTGACCCCCAGTGCCTGGGCCTCCTCCTTGACCTATGATGTGGGGTGTGGGGGCCACTGACCTCCGTGTCCCAGGGTGGCTGTGGGTAGCCAAGGGCGGGCTGGACACTTGAGGCAGCAGTGGGAAGAGACACTGCCTGGGGACGGACCCTGGGGTCCCCCTCGCCCTCCATGGGTTGCCAGCCTAGGCTCAGCCGTGTGGGAGCACTGGCTGCCTGGCTCCTCACAGGGACGTGGCCCTCCTTGTGCCTCTCTCTCACTGTCCTGAGACCCCCCACCCCCCACATCTCCTTCTAGAGTTGCCCTGAAGGTGTTTGCCCTGGTTTTCCCACTGCCCTGGCCCCCCGCAATGTGCCCACCCCAGGCCAGGGGAGCCCAGCTGCCGTTTCTGAGGGGCCCAGCTCAGTGCAGCCAGCACAGGTGGCTGTGAACACAGCACGTGGGTCCTGCTGGCCTGGCTGACCTCCTCCCTGCGGTGCCCAGGGACCTGGAGGCTCTATAGGAGTCCAGTTCTCTGCTGCATTAGTCCAGCTGTCTGTCCTGTCTGCTTGTCTCCGCGGGCCCCACCCCGGCCACCGCAGCGCCTCACCTGCCTTCACTCTGTCTCTTTGGTCTTGCAGTGGGCTACTCTATGTCCCAAGTCTACTTTTAGACGCGCAGCCTTGTTAGGAGTCTCAAAGGTACCCTGGCGCCGCGGGCGGTGTAGCCCGCCGCCCACCTGCATGCCAGGCTGCGTCCCCATTAGCATCCGTGATTCCTGGTAGCATCTTGGAGACTGCCAGCTCATGTGACATGGATCATGACATGGTTCCAGGGTCCCCTGGGCCATTCTCAGCCAGACAGCAGCATTTACGAGGCAGATCCAGGATTGGGCCGAGGCCGAGGGCCTCTTCCTGCTGCCCTGTCCCTGCCCACGCTCTGCCCTCGCCCGTGGCAGCCGCTCCACTCTCTGGGGAGCTGTTCTTCTTCCCTCCCTTGCCCTCTCCTTCCGGCTCTGCCCCCGGGGGGCTGCCATTTCCTCCCCCTCCTGTTCTCTCCTCAGTCTGTGCCCGTGTCTGGGTGGGGGGCATCCCAGGCCGGCACGCCAAGCCTGAATCCTGGATCTCCTTCTAAATGGCTTTCCAGCCACGTGGACCAAATTGTACTGGATTTGGGATCTTGAATCGGGAAGCTGATTCAAGTGCTGGCCACTCTTACCGCCTCTGCCAGAAGGGTCCCCTGCCCACCGGGCCCTGGGATGCTCCGCACACAAGCACAGCCCATCTGGGGGAGTGGGGGTGTTGGGATCGCAGTGGAGGGCAGGGTGTTTGGCATGTGAGGAGCTCTGTAGTCTCTGCAGTTGGGAGACACAGCTGCCTGGCTGTGTCCAGCAGTGACCCAGGCAGGGGGCTGCAGGAGATGCCTGTGGAGGGGCCGTCCAGCCCAGCTTGCCAGGAGGGTCTGCTGTGGCCAGGAGTCTGAGCCCATCTGGACCGTGGTCCAGCACTGATACAGCCATGGGCCTCAGGGGTTCATGGGGGTAGAGAGTGGGCCAGGCTGGAGAAGGCTGCCTGGGGCAGTTCCGGAAGGCTTCCTGGAAGGGGCCGCCCCACAGGAGGTGGGAGTGGCTGCTGGGAGGACGGGTCTCTGCCGTCCCCAGCTGTGCTTGCTTCCCTGACTGCTGGTGCCCAGGGTGGGTGAAGGCGACTGGTGGCCGCCATGGCTCCCAACATCTCTTTGTCCACAGAGCCAGGGCAGGTGCAGCCTGGGCTTGAGGCTGAGGCGTGTACCCGTGAGAACCTGGGGAGGGCCCTCCCCGTGCTCAGGGCCCCACTGGCTGCAGCTTCTGCGGAGCTCAGTCTGAAAAGTGGGGTCCTGCGGTCCTGGGACACTTCTCCAGGGGCTGGCATCCATGGGCTGGCCACCCTGGTAGGCGGCCCCAGCCACTGCATGGCCGGCTCACCGGCACCTCTGGAGAGCTGGCCCCTGGCTGTAGCCACCGCTGGCACAGGCGGCCCAGGTGCCAGCTACGTGGGCTCCTTCTCTTGCAGGTCAAGCAGGCTCTGGGACTAAAAGGCCTCTTTCTCCGTGGCCCAAAGCCAGGCTCGCTGGACAGTCATGCTGCTGGGCAGCCCCCGCCCCGGCCCTCTGTTAGCCAGCGGCTCCTGAGGCGCACGGCCAGCGCCCCGACCAAGAGCCAGAAGCCCGGCCGCAAGGGCTTCCCGGAGCTGGCCCTGGGCACGCAGGACATGGGCTCCGAGGGGGTGGCCGATGACATGGTGCCCCCCACCCCTAGCCCCGCTCCAGAGGTCCCAGCCCATGAGGGGCCTGGCGGCAGCCCCCGAGGTAAGGCACTGACAGCCACAGTGAGGAACCCGGTGCCAGGGCCGTCTCCGCGGGCCCCTGAGGCCCCGGGGCCTGCAGGCATGGCCGCCACGTGTATGAAGTGTGTGGTGGGCTCCTGTACCGGTGTAGACACCGAGGGCCTACGGAGGGAGCAGCCGGCCAGCCCGGGGCCCGTGGCCATCAGCCAGCAGCCCCAGGCCCGGGCGGACTCGCCTGGGGGCCTCCGGTGCAGCCTGAGCCCTTGTGCCGCCCTGGGGAGAAGCACAGAGGCCCCCAAGGGCCCTAGGGCCCAGCGGCAGGGGCCAGGAGGCAGCAGTTCCATGTCCTCGGACTCCAGCGGCCTGGACAGCCCGGGCAGCCCCCAGGTGGCCCCCTGCCAGCCTGCGGGTGGCCCCGGGCAGCAGGGGGCCCTGCAGGGAGAGATGAACGCCTTGTTCGTTCAAAAGCTGGAGGAGATCAGGAGCAATGCCCCCGTGTTCTCTGAGGGTAAGGCCTGCCACTCTGCCTGCGCCCCGCTTCTCTGTGCCGCGCCGCGCCTGGGCTGCCCACCACCTGCTGTGCTCACGCGGCTCTGCTTCCCGCTCCAGCGGCTTGGCCTGTGCGTCTGCCTCATGCCCTCTCCCTTCTGCCCTGGCACTTTAGAGGGTGGGGCTGAGGGCGCTGTCCTGCTGTGGCTGACCTGAGGGCTGGGTGTGCTTGCTAACACAGGCAGGGGCCTCTCTCCTTGCTGAACCGACCCGCCGCTCCCGATGCCTCGCTGGGTTCTGACAGCCTCCGGGGCCAGGCTCCAGGGGTTGCTCTGTGTGTGCCCTGCAGTCCCTCCCGGGGAGCCCTATGTATGTTGCTGGTGTAGACACAGGGCAGCCCCCAGGTTCCCTGGAGACCAAGAATGGGGGTTGCTTAGAGGCTCGAGACGGGGGCCTCTGATTTGCCAAGTGCCAAGAGAAATAGGTTCCATGTGCTCCTGGGCCCTGGGTTGGTGTGCCGCCTAGATGGCACCAAGCAGCTCCCAGGGCGCCAGCCGGGCACAGCAGGCCGCGGACAGCGGGAGCACAGGCTGAGCTGGTCTGCTGAGCTCCAGCCTGGGTGGGAGGGGGTGCCCTGAGCCTGCCCCCCCCCCCCGTCCTCCCTGTGCGCCCTGGCCACGCTGCCCCTCTGCCAGCCCCCCGTGCTGATCGCCTTCTCCTTTCTGTCCCTGCACCCCGTGCTGCCTCATAGTTAGGGACTGAGAGCCGCCAGCGCCAGGTAACAGCCCGCCCCCGGAGGCCACCACTGCCCCTGCCCCAGGGGGACCCGCACCTGGCCGGCAGCCGCCCGGTGGACCCAGGCACCTTGCCTGTCCACTCTCCCAGCCCCAGCGGCGGCAGGGTTGGGGGCACTCTGTGTGTAAATGCGTAGGCCTGTTGCTGGGGGGCCCGGGGGGGGCTGGCCCCGCTGCCCCTTGACACAGGGGCCAGGGGACGCTGCTCCTTGACGTGATTCTCCCTGTCTCCCCCCATCTCCCTCTCTCCACCTCACTTCCTCCGTCTCTTTCTGTCTCTTCATCTGTCCTCCTCTGCCTCTTCTGTCCCTGTCCATCCTTGGTGTCCCCATCTCCCGTCCCTCTTTCCCCCAGATACCCGCCTCTTCCCTGTGCCGCGGCCCATCTCGCCCTTGTGCAGCCTGGAACCCATCGCGGAGGAGCCGGCTCCAGGTCCCGGCACACCCCCACTGGCAGCCTCCCTGCCCAGCCCCTCCGGGGAGGGGCTGCTGTGCCCTGCAGGACCTGGAGCCAGAGTGGCCAGCCCCTCGAGGTCAGCCCTGGGGGCTCCCGGGCTCCTCCAGCTCAGGACTGGGGGCCCCAGGGACAGTGAAGAGCCCCTCCAAGGGACGTACAATGGTAGGGGTCCCGGTGGGGCGGGTGAGAGGGCCCCCGCCGGCCAGATGGGCAGCAAGAGCCACATCCGGGCCCTGGGCCCTCTACCTGTGGTCAGGAGAGCCAAGAGTGAGGGCCAGGTGCCTTCGGAACCCCTGGGCGTGTGGCGGCCCCTGGCTGGGCCCTCCCCCGCCCCCGCTGTGTACTCCGACGCCACGGGTGGCGACCGGTTGTGGCAGCGGCTGGAGCCGGGCAGCCACCGGGACAGCGTGTCCTCGTCCTCCAGCGTGTCATCCAGCGACACTGTCATCGACCTCTCCCTGCCGAGCCTGGGCCTAGGCCTGGGCCGCAGCCGTGAGAGCCTCACGGGGACCCCCCTTGGACGCCTGCCCCCGAGGCCCTGCTCGGCACTTGCGGCCCGCCCGGACCCACCTCCTGTGACCAAGAGCAAATCCAACCCCAACCTGCAGGCCGCCGGCCGGCTGCCGCCTGCGCCCGACGAGCTGCGGCCCCGGCCCCTGGCCCCGAGGCTGCCCGGCCTGCGTCCTCGGCCACCCTGGCGCCGCCTCACCGTGGCGGGCCTGCAGGACTGCCCTGTGGCCGCGAAGTCTAAGAGCCTGGGGGACCTGACCGCTGATGACTTCGCCCCCAGCTTGGGGAGCAGCTCTTGCAGCCTGAGCCGCGGCCTGGGCCCCCCGGGTGTGGCGCGGCAGGCGGCCCGGCCAGATGCCCTGACGGAGCAGCTGCGCTGGCTCACGGGCTTTCGGGAGGCTGGGGACATCACGTCGCCTACCAGCCTGGGCCTGGCTGGGGCGGGGGGCCCAGGGGCCGCCGGCTTCCTTCGGCGATCCTCCTCGCGCAGCCAGAGCCGCGTGCGCGCCATCGCCAGCCGGGCCCGCCAGGCCCAGGAGCGGCAGCAGCGTCGGCAGGGCCTGGACCCGAGGGGGCCCCTGGAGGAGGAGCGGGGCACTCCCGAGGGCGCCTGCTCTGGGGGCCTGGAGGGCTGTGTTGACTTGCTGGCCCCCTGCAGGGAGGCCCCGGAGGTGTGCGAGGCTGCTGGTGGCCTGCCGAAGGCTGCCTGCTGCTGAGGCTGTGACCCTGCCCCATGCGGGTCTGTTTCTCCCCTCCGGCTGTGCACGGGGGTGGCCTGAATTTGCTCAGGAAATGGAGCCACTGGGTCCCAGAGCTGCTCTGTCCCCACTGGCAGCCTGCAGCTTCCCCTCTGGCTGCCTAGTCCTCCTGTCCCTGCTGCTGGGGAGGGAAGGGCCATAGCTGCGTGCCTGTCCAGCGCTGTGGATGACAGCCTCACGGCTGGCCCTGGTGGGCAGCTTCCACACTATAGGACATTTCTGTAGAGGGATATTCAAATTCTTACAGGCAGAGCTTGTATAGGACGTTCAAATGGTACCGAGCCTGTTCCACGGGGCCTCCAGCCTGCAGGCCCATGGGGGGTGTCTCCCTGCTGGGGACTTCTGGCTAATGTGCGTCTGTGCCTGGGAAGGCCTGTGACATACCCAGAGCCGCCTGGACGTGTGTCCCCCAGCCCTCACCCCGATGTGCTGCTGTGTGTTCTGAGCAAAGCATTCTCCGATCCAGACACTGTAACGGTTCTCCGTAAACTCCTGAGCGCCAGTCCAATAAACTCGAGAGGCCCACTCTGCTGAGGCTCTCTGCTCGCTTGCCCTGCTGCACCACTCCTCACAGCGGTCCCAGCCTGGGGCCAAGAGGGTTCAGCGGATAGATTCCCACGGTGGCCTAGAAGCCCAATACTCAAGGGAACGGCCCTCCTCCTGGGGTGTCCTGCCGGGTGCCTCAGAGCATGTGGATCCAGGTGTGTCCCTCCCTGGGAAGACTAGAGGCTTGGCCCCTGCCCCTGCCCCAGGGCCTAAGGAGGCCAGGAAGTGTCCTGACAAGCTGTTGCTGACAGAGGGACGCAGCCCTGCCTCTTCCTGCAGAAACACAGCCGCTGGGGCCAGGCCTTCAGAAGGTGGTTGTGGTGCCTGTGGGCCCTGTGGAGGCTGCTCTGCCCTTCCCGTGCCTCTCACTGACAGGAACCCTGGCAACCACAGGGCCTGTCAAGCACTCTCCATGCTTAGCGAGGCTGGCACATCCCTCGCCTTTCACCCCCGCCCCAAGCCTGGCGGGACCCCTGGAGCTGGGGGCATCTGCGTGTGGGAACGGAGGTTGGGGAAGGGCTCTGCCTGAGCGCGCCCTGCCAGCAGTGGTGACTGGGGTCTCTGAGGGCCCGGGCCAGGTGCAGTGAGCAGCCCCTAGGAGGCCACGGTCTCCGTCGCATTCAGGGAACAAGGCAGAGTTGGGATGAGCAGTCCAGAGGCTGGAGGACATGGAGAGACTTGGCTGCAGGCGGGCTCTCCAGGCAGGAAGGTGCCTGAGCCAGCAGCCACAGGATGGCCTTGCGGGAGGGTGTGCTGGGGCTCCTGGCTGTCCTTCCTCCAGCCCTTTGCCCATCTCCCCACCTCCTCCTAAGACCCAAGGGGCATGGGGGTCCCCAGGCGGCTGGCAGTGGGAATTCTGCTGCAGGACCACCTCCCCAGCATGGTGCTCCGAGCTTCGTGGGAGTCACAGCTGGCCTGCCTGAGTTGGGCTCCAGAGCAAGAGGTCAGGACAGCCACACAGGAGGCCAGGGGGACCTTCCAGACCAGAGCTAGAGCCCTGGGAACCCCAGATAGCAACAGGGCCAGCTGGCTGGTGACTTTTACTCTGGGACGGGCTGGAGGCCAGTGGGGCTTCTGCCCTTGGGGCCCAGGGAGGGAGGACACTGGACAAAGGAGGCCACAGACCCAGGAGCAGCCTCAGGCTGGCCAGGCTGCCCATGGGTCGTCCAGCATGAGGCCTGCTGCCCCCTGGTGGCTGCCTGTAGGAGGGCCAGGCTGGGCTCCACTGACCACACAGGGGCTTTGCAGCTGGTCTGCAGGTCCCTGGGGGGCGCGTCACACCACAGGGCTGGGAGATACCCCCAGGCAGGGACAGAGGATGGCATAGGGATGGGGTGAGGCAGGAGATGGACCTGGTCTCAGCTTGGGGTGGTCCAGGATGGTGGACGCTGGGGGTCTGTGCGGGAAGCTCAGGGAAGCCAGAGTGATGACCGGCCTTGTTGCAGCTGGTGCCTCAGCTCCGGAGCCCAGGCAGCAGCTGGGGCACCCGGAGCAGCTCCCACGGTGGGAGTTGGGGTCCACAGAGGGGATCCAGCCTCACAGTGGCACCTCGCCTGCGTACATGGTGTGCTCCAAGGCGAGCTCTCAATGCAGTGTGGCTGAAGTGTCCACACCTGGGTGACAGGTCAGCTGAGGGAGGAGCCAAGGAGTCATGGGGGCCCCAGGCAACGTAGCCGGGGCTCAAGGCCTCAACAAAACCCACACAAGGCCAGGGGTGGTGGTGCACGCCTATAATCCCAGTGGCTCGGGAGGCGGAGGCAGGAGGATTGCAAGTGCAAGACCAGAGGCAGTCTGCGTAACTTAGCGAGACCCTGTCTCAAAAAGTAAAAAAAAAAAAAAAGGGCTGGGGGCGCAGCTCAGTGGTCCAGCACTTGTAGAGCATGCAGGCGCAAGGACCTGGGTTCAACTCCCAGTACAAAAACAAAACAAAACAACAACAACAACAAAAATACACCACAAACCCACACAGGCTGGAGGCTCTGCCCAGCTCCCTCTGAGAGCTCTCCAGGGCCCTCAAGGCCACAGCCACCTCTCAGAAGGCTCTTGAGGCAAGAGTGGTGCTTGGCTCACCTCATCCCCAAGAGCAGTGGGAACGGGTGAGGACGTGGTGGGTGAGGACGTGGCGGGTGAGGACGTGGCCGGGCACACTGGTGTTTTCTCCTTTTGGAGTGGGAGGCAGGAATGAGAAATAAGAACCCAGGAAGGGGACCCAAGGGGGTGGTGCCACAAATTCCAGAGCAGAGGCAGAGGCCACCACAGACACAGACTTCCAGGTTCCTCCCCAGCTCAGCCATGCACTCCGGCCCCACTCTTCGGCCAGCCAGCGGTGCCCAGGCACTGCACCCCACCCGGCATACGCAGATGTATATATTTATATATGTGTGTATGTATATACATATAACATTATTTAACAGTTAAATACAGCCCCTGTGTGTGCCGCCGGGACACACTGTGATCTGCTGACTGGGCGCGGTCGGTCACAGGAGCGCAGGGTGAACGCTCGGGGCGGACGCAGGTTCCCGCCGCGGTAGAACACTCCTGACAGTGGCGTGCAGACAGTCGGGCGGAGCAGGCGCCTCACTCCCCAGGGACCTCGTACTTGAAGATGACGCTGAAGAGCCGGCCGCCCAGTCGCTCGGCCAGCCAGGCATTCTTGACCACGGCGAGCTTGAGGCTCTCACAGCGCAGCGCGGCGTGGTAGTTGGTGTGGATGGCGCGGCCCATGCCCTCGATGACCACCAGGTCGGCCCCGCGCTCCCGCACCAGCACGGCCAGGCCCTTGTCCAGGCGGCTTTGGGGAGAGTGCGGCAGTGAGGTGCGGCAGGGGCTGGCGACAGCCTGCCAAGCCCCCCTCTCTACAGCTGGGCCCGCTGACCTGAGGGCCACTGCACGAGGTGAGGCAGGGAGCGGGAGCTTCTCCCCTGCAGTGCTGGGCCTCGAACCCAGGGCCTCACACGTGCCAGACAAGCACTGTGCCACTGAGTGGCACCCCCAGGCTGGGGCGGGGGACTCTAGACATCATTGGACCTCATACTCCCAGCTGGGGCCCGTGAGCTCTAGTGGGGGCTGCACGCTCTGTGCCGAGGCCACCCGGGCCAGCTCCTCCCCACCGTCTGATGGCCCAGTGCCACCCTCCTGCCAGGCCAGGGAGCTTCACTAGGGCACTGCCTGGTCACCCCGAGTCCTTGCAGGTTTCCCACAGCCTTCCTTGGCAGTTCTCTGGGGAACTCTTGACCAGTACAGATATGACTGAGAAGAAGTGACGCCTGGGGAGTGGGGAAGCAGAGTGTCACCACCCACATGGGGACACGGAGGCCCAGAGCCCACCGGGATTCTGGGGTGGCTCGGGGCAGCTGCCTTCACCCCAAGCCTGTGTGCCCCCCAGGACCCAGGGTACTGCGGCTGCCCAGCTCACCTGAGGTCGAGGCATGGGGAGCTGGAGCCCGTCTGCACCAGCAGCAACCTCTTCTCCCGGAGCGCAGAGCTGTGGAGCACTGGGGTCAGGGCCTGGGGGGTGCCATGGGGACCCCCCACGTGCCTCCCAGGCCTGCTGGGCCCACCCTCAGCCGGCTCGGCACGGCCAGCACCTACTGGACGATGGGGTCCATGGCCGCGATGCGCTCGGCCACGATGAGGGACTCGCTGTAGGTGACGTCATTGAGGGCGGGGCCGGAGTTGCACGCCAGGATGACCTGCGGGGACGCCGGGCTCTTCAGTGCCTGAGCCGCTGCCTGGCACTACCAGCCTGCGCTTACCCCGGCCTCCCCCACCGGCAGCCCCACCACACGGCCAGCGGCTGAGCCGCAGGGCCCCAAGCAGCCTCTTGGCTGTGTGGCCTTGGGCAGGGAGCAGATGCCCAACGGCAGGGCAGGGCGGAGCGCCGCACAGGCCCCCCCACCCACTCCCGCCCTCCCCACGGGTCCGGATGATGTCATAACCCTGGCCAAGTCCGCAGTAAACTCTTGTCCAGAAGAAGGTGAACTCCTGGGCCTGAGCAGTCTGAGCCTGGGCCCCGGGGCGGAGGCCACACCCCCGCCGGCTTGGCCACACCTACCTGCTGTGTGCGCAGAGCTCTGACCACCGCCAGAGGCCCACGGCTGCACCAGCCCCACCCAGAGCGGAGAAGCCCAGGGAAGGGTCCACTCACAAGGGCTCTTCACTCACCTCGGTCCCTCTAAAGAGTAGCTCCCTGACAAAGGGGAAGACTCCCAAAATGATGTCTATTCCACTGTTATCTGCGAAAATTAAGGCACATTTATGAGGGGGCCCCTGTAAGACAAAACCAGGACGTTCAGTTGGGAACAGGCGCATCCAAGCGTTTCAGACACCCCCCTCCCCTGCACTTCACACCCCTGCAGGGGCGGGGCCCAGGGGCCTCAGGGTCCCCGGGCGCGGCAGGTGCTAGGGATGGGGTAGCTGTGGGAGCCTGGGCCTGGCTGGGAAGCCAGCCTTCTTCCAGCATGGTGGCCCTGAGGGCTTTTGTACGGAGGCCGGCTGACCTGGTGGGTGGTCACTGTAGGGAGTGAAGCAGGAAGTAGGGGCTTTTTATTTCCGGCAGGTGCTGGGGGTTGAACCCGGGGCCTCATGCGTGCCAGACAAGCACTGTGCCACTGAGCTGCCCCCTCCAGGCCAGAGTGGAAACCTGACGTAAGATTTGTGGCGGGGCTGTGAGCTCTGGGAGGGGCTGCATGCTTTCCCTGCATCCTGGTAGCTCCACCCCAATTCCCGATGGCCCGGAGGGGACCCTCCAGTGACCACCCACCTGGCCAGGCCCTGAGGCAGAGGCAGGAGGCGCGTCACATACCTTTAGTCTCTGAAGCCACTCGCCGTAGGAATCCACCAGCCAGGGCCGCTCTGTGTGAAGACAGCGGGGATGCATCAAGGACACACTTCCTCCATGGCCTGTCCCACCAGGGAGCAGGCTCCCCGTTCCCCGAGCCTGCATGGTGCTGCTGCGCCCTTGGGACTGTGCCCTGCCCAGATGCCCACCTCTCCTGCAGTGGCTGACCACCCCACACATGGCGTCAGAACACTCGGGGCGTCCGTACCTTGTAACTTTCTCTTTGCCTCTTCAAAACCAAATTGGGGGTCAGACTCCAGGACACTGCATGAAGGCAGAGAGAAGAAAGTCAAGAAGATGTGCCCCAAGTCTCCAGCCCACACTGGGTGAAGCAGACCCCGGGGGAAGCGCCTCTGAGCTCAGCCAGCGTGCTGTTCCCAACGCGCTGCTGTGTCACCAGTGCCGGCGAGGCTCGAGGCCCACTGAGCACCACGGCAAGTTCCCCAAGCTCAGTGAAAGACCAAAGGGAGGACCGAGGGCCATGGGGCCAGCTGTGCCACACAGCCAAGCCTTGGGGAGGACCCTCCTCACCACCTGCAACACCGCCTGGGGGGCCAACAGCCCGTCTGTGTCTGTGTCTAGAAACACACGTGTGGACCCGAGAGGACCAGGGCTGCCACAGGCAGGGAGGTCCACCCGACACCAGCAGGAACAGGAGGCCTGCTGCCGGGCACTGACCAGCTGAGGGCCCTGCCGCAGGGCGTGGCCAGCCAGCAAGGCCCGAGGCAGTTCTGCGCTGCTCCAATGGCTAAGGTAAGTCACCAGGGCAATGGTCACCCTGAGGCCACCCACAGGCCTTCACCCAGGAGGGTGACCCACAGACGTCAGAAACATGCCTGGCCTGTTTGCGGAGAGCGCTGAAGTCTGCTCAGCACCACCTCCGGTTCAGATGTTAAGTATCAACTCACTACCATACACGGGCTGGGATTTAGCTCAGTGGGTAGAGCGCTGAGCTGCAGTCTCTGAGGTCCCGAGTTCAATTCCCAGCACCGCAAAAATGGGAGAAGGACCTGGCAACCCACTCCCAAGGCAATCCTGAAACAGTCAGCCATTGAAAACCCTAGGAGGGTCGCTATGAGTCGGATACCGACTCGACGGCACCTACACCACCACCACCACCACACACGGCGCACATGAACTTGGACTTGGACCCTGAAAATGTCAGCCCCCAAATTCAAACCCGATAAGGTCCCACCCAGCAGCACAGGTGCCCATGACCTGGCTCCCTGCCCCTCGTCATTATGGTGCGGTGGGACGGACACCGTGGAGCTGCGGAACAAACCAGCTTGCAGCCACCCAGACAGAGGAGGAAGGGCAGGGCCAGGCGAGGCCAGACACCTACTCAGACACGGCCTTGGCGCCCCAGTCGAAGACGTTGCCGGCCAGCAGCCCCTTGACCAGGGCCAGCTGCCGCTCCTCCCAGGGGAGCGCGTCCAGGCGGCGCGCCACGCTCTGGAAGCCCCTCAGCGCCAGGCCGCTCTCCGTCTGCTTCACCTGCACAGAGACGAGGGGCTGAGGGGGCCAAGGCGCGCCCGGCGGGCCGAGCCCCGCAGGCTCCACGCAGCCTTGGAGCCCGCTCGGGGGGGGATGCGTGGCAGCACCAGGTTGGAGCTGCTGACGTGGGCAGTGCCCTAGTCTCTGGGGTGCTGGGAGGGGGAGGCCCAGGAGAGGGCAGTGTCAGGAAGAAGACAGGGGACATGACCCCTGGGGGGCTGCTGTCCAAACCCTGAAATTCTTGGCACCCTGGCCTCCCATCACCAGACACAGCTGAGCAGGAGAAAGCAGGGAAGTGGCAAGAGGCTGCCTTCAGCAAAGGGGCCGGAAGGGCCTCAACTCCCAGCCAGAAGGGTCTACGAAGGAGAACCGGCGCCTGAGGCCTGGCCTCTCCCCACCTCACAGCCACCCTTGCAGCCTTGGCTCCCTTGGTCAGGGGGCTGTGCCCTGGGTGGGCCTGCCCAGCCCTCCCCACGTGCCCACCAGCCCAGCTAGCCACCATGGCAGCACCCACCAGCTCCTTGGCAAAGTTGCCTATGAGGCCTGGCCAGGTCCGTGACCAGCAGGAACTCATGGCTGCAGCCAGACCTGTCCAGCCCAGGGAAGACAGGAAGTGGCCTCAGCCCTCTGTGCCCTGGCCGTCAGCGGCCTAGGCCTGGGCAGAAGCCCTGGCTGTGGTTGACAGGACTCACCTTGGAGTAGGGGTCTGGGAAGCTGAATTCATTCAAACAGTGCTCCCTTGTGTCCAGCAGGCTACGCACCGTCAGCGTCCCATAAGCGCTAGGGACAGAACCAGGGCGGAGTGTGGCTGAGCAGGCCAGGCCTCACAGGGTCCAGGGAGGCCCAGTGAGACCCCAGCACATGCCACAGGAGGATACCGTGTTAACCAGGCCTCACCCTCCTGCCAAGCCCAGGGGACCCAGGCCAGCTCTGGGTCCGCCGCAAAAGGCGGCAGCCAGGGCTGTGGCACTCACAAGGGCTGGTGGCGCAAGGTCTGCAGCTTGCTCCAGTACTTCTGCCGGAACTTCTCAGCCCTCTCGGCTGCATCCACGGACTCAGGCTGGCTGGCCACGGCACGTTTCACCACCTGCCAATGGCAGGGTGGTCAGAGGCACCCCGTCCTGCCCCTCCACAGGCTCCCTAGGCAATTGTGGCCTGGGGATGGTGCACAGGCCAGGGCTTGCTGGCAGGGCCAGAGGCACGGCCTCCCGCAGCAAGAACTGCAGGATCACCGGCAGTGACGACCACAGTCCTGTCTGCCTGGCGTGCCCCCGTTCATGAGAACATTCCCCTGGCTCGACGCCCCACCCTCGCCCCGGGCAACAGGAGCCGCACCCCAGGCCTCCCTGGCCAACTGCGAGGCGCGTGCTCAGCTCCACCTGGGCAGAGAGCAGCAGCTGAGGGCTTGGGGCTGAGCCCCAGGCGGGACAAGCCCAGCGTCCTCAGGGGTCCAGAGCAGCAGGGGCTCCTCCCTCAGCTCTACGGACCTGGCCAGGAGCCGAGCCTGCCTGAGCTCAGGGGTCGGCTGCCGTGGCTGCCTCCCAGATGCAGCCTGGGACACAGTGCCACCCTGAGAAAAGGCAGGCAAAGCACGAGCCAAGGTGCCACCCGGCCCCTCACAGAGCTCATGGGGCACCCCAGAGATTGCCTGGTGTCCCCAAAAGGCTCAGGTATTGAAGGCCGGTTCCCTGACGCAGTGTTCAGGGGGGCTTCCAGGAACTGGCAGACCAGGAGGGCTCTGCCTTCATCACGGACTACCCACTGATGGGCTGGAGCTGTGGAAGGGGCGCACGGGGAGCGTGTCTTTGAAGCGGGTCTCACCCTGGCCCCTTCCCGCCTCTTGCTCTCTGCTTGCTGGCTGCATGAGGCAGGCAGCTCTGTGCCCCGGCCCTTCCTCCACAGTGCTCCGCCTGACCACAGGCCACAGCCACGGCCACCTTGCCGTGGACTGAGAGCTCTGAAACCACCCTTTTTCTTTTAAGTCGCTTCTGTCATTTGTCACAGTGACAAGAAAATAGGAGGAGCCCCATAAAACCAGGTGCAGCTCCATTACATGTTAAAAGTGGAGAGGTCACCAGGGGTGGTGGCGCACACCCGTAATCACAGCAGCCCGAAGGCTGAGGTAGGGGGACCACAAGTTTGGAGCCAGTCTGGGCTACACAGTCAGACCTGGTCTCAGAAAGACAAAAAGCAAGCAACCACATGTCCTAACTAGTAAAAGTGTCTGGCGGCTCATAAAAATTACCTCACTGCCTCACCCACTGACTAACCAAGCCACCAGGAGCCACGTTTTGCCTATGGAACAGAAATACCTTTCCTGAGCTGGGCATGGAGGCACATGCTGGTAAATCTCAGTGACTCAAGAGGATACGGCAGGAGGATCTCAAGTTTGAGGCCTGAGGCAGCCTACATAACTTAGTGAAACGCTCATTCAAAATAAAAAAAAAGGAAGATCAAAGTCGCCTGGAGGTGCAGCCCAGAGGTAGAGCAATCGTGAAGTATGTGTGAGGCCCTGGGATCAATTCCTAAGCACCCTGGAAAATGAAACCAAACAGCAGGGAGCAGCGGTGCACACCTGTAATCCCACCGACTCGGGAAGCGGAGGCAGGAGGATCGCCAAGTTCAAAACCAGAGGCAGTCTGCGTAATTCAGCGAGACCCTATCTCAAAAAGTAAAAAAAAATGGGCTAGGGGTACAGCTCAGTGGTCCAGCACTTGCATGCGAGTGCGAGGCCCTGGGTTCAACCCCCAGCATAGCAAAAAGCAAAAACAAAACAACAAAAAAACCCAAAACCAAACAAACCGAAACCGAAACCGAAACCAGAAATCTCCTCCCTGTACTCAAAACCAGCTTGCACAGCTCTCAGGAAAGCCCCTGCCTTCAACAGCAAAACTCAGAGGGGTGGAACCAGGCAAGCTTCAGAACGGCCCAGGCACCACCATGGGGCCGCCTCCCGCGCAGCCCCCGTCCTCACCCCGTCCAAGGCCTCCTCGAAGCAGGTGAGCCAGTACTTGCGGGCCAGGGCATCGTCAGTGAGGTCCACTGTGTCGGGCACGTAGGAGGACGGGTCCAGGAGGAGGGGCAGGTTGACCAGTGGCCTCTCTAGCCGGTCCATCTCCAGGAGGTCAAACTAAGAGAACAAAAAGGCGGGAGGGAGAGTCACTCATTTAGGAAGGACCGTGTGCTCTGCTGTGAGCAGAGCAGACGAGACCCACCACCCTCCTCGCTGGGTCATGCACGACCAGTTTCTCTCTCCTGCCGCTGTGCAGGTGCCCAGGCCAGACTCCTCAAACTTGCCCCCTGGCATGGCAGTGGGTGAACCTACTCCGAAACATGTGAAGTTTGGCTGGGCGCGGTGGCAGACGCCTGTAATCCCAGTGGCTTGGGAGGCGGAGGCAGGAGGATCTCAAGTTCGAGACCAGAGGCAGTCTGTGTAACTTAGCTAACACCCTGTCTCAAAAAGTAAAAAACAAAATGGGTTGGGGGTGCAGCTCAGTGGTCTAGCACTTGCAAAGCACGCAGGCACGAGGCCCTGGGTTCAACCCCCATTATTGGAAAAAAAAAAAAATCTGAAGTCTGCTCCTCCTTCTCCCAAGTCACCCACTCAGCAGCTGCCCCACCTTCCACAGTGGCAGGCGGCTCAGGAGTTGGTCTCTGGACCGCTCTGGTGCCAACTCATGGCACTAGCTCCTGCCGCTCCTCCCAACCCTCCTCACTCAACAGCCCCCAGCGACGTTGGGGTCAACATGTCCCCCTTCTGCCACCTAGCACTGAGCACCTGTACTGCCAAGTGCCTGACACCCTCTGGCCCTGTCCTGGGCCTGCCCTGAGCCCATGCGGGCAGTGGCTCCATCCTGCTGCTCTCCCCATCACGGCCCTGTCTGCAAAGCCCTGTGAGACTGGCCCCAAGCTACAGCTGCAAGGAACCTGGCTACTTTTGCCACGGACCCACAGCCACCAGTGCCAAACACATGCGTATTTCTAGAACAGTCACTCGCCCTGCTGGCTTTTTCTATTTTACATTGGAAAGAGGAGGCTGAGGTGCTCCCTCCACACACTCAGCAACCTCTCTGGGTCCAGAGGAACTCCAGGGGTGCAGCATAGCCTGAGGATGACTTCTGCTCCTGGGCCACTTCTCTTTGCCCTCCAGTGACGATTGGCCAGGTCACATGCCTGGAACTGGGCCCTGCTCTGGGCTCTGAGCAGGACTGCCTAGACCATGAGACCCACAGGGAGGAAGGCTTGCAAAACATGGAGGCGTACCCACGTAACAGGAGTTCACCAGGTCAGAGCTGGGAAACCTCCAAACCGCTGCAAGAGCGATGCGAGGCTCCCCAGGTTAAGTACCACTGACTCGCTAGCGTCGTTAACTTCTACTGCGTCAACAGCGCGGGGCGGCACAGCTCCCGAGGTGCTGGGCGTGGAGCAGGCTGCGTGGACGCCACGCTGCAGCTCCATTGCTGTCTGATGGAAGCCCCTGCCTGCGCTTCAGCCCTGACCGAAGGACCATCCGCCCACGGTCTCACTTCATCTCAGAACCTGTGAGGGAGGCATCGAGCAGCCATTCGATGATTAGAAACTGAGGCTGGAAGATGCCGAGCCCTGTTTCTGAGTGGCAGTCCTGCAGGTGCCCAGCCCATGAAAAGAGCAGCTGTGCAGCAGGCATGGCAGGAAGGGCTCTGTGTGTCAGCTAGGGCGCCGAGCATGTGGGAGGGCCACGTCCCCGTGAAAGTTGGCCATGGCCGGGCACCGACCCAGCAGGGCCTGTGCTCATTCCGAGGGCAGCTGCATCTACCAGCGAAACGCCACTCCGCTCCAAGTGCCCCACCCCTGCCTAGCTGCGGCTCCTCTGGCTATGCGCCAGCCTAGCTGCCCTGACTCCATCCTTCTCTCCCTCAGGTGTGCACCGTGTCTAGAATTCTAAGTTCCAAAAATACCATGCTAGGCAGACAGCCTGACGCCCAGGAGCTGATGATGGCCCCCCAGGCCCTCAGGAGACCCCGTCAGCAGGCTCCTTCCAGACACAGCACCTGTGTCTCCTCACTACCAGTCCCACAGCACTCAGCCCACCTCAGGTCACACCCATCGCAAGTCGAGTCACTGTGGGCCTCACTCCAGGTGAGGAATGGGCCTGGAACCTTCTGGGGAGAGCAGACTCCCTAACCAACATGAAACCACCAACAGGGAACTCAGGCCAAGGGGACCAGGCCGGGTGGGCCCTGCGACTCAGGCCGCCCCAGGTTCTGCTGAGAACCTACCCCACGGCCCCTGGACCTCGGCATGCTCTGGGTCCACAGGTGGCCAGGTTGCCCGGCTCCAGGCTCCCACGGGCAGCTCTGGAAAGCAGAGCCCAGCACGTTCCTGCTGCCCTCGGGGACAGTGGCCAGTGCTAGCCCGGGCCCGCCACTCACCGTGCCGCTCCTCACGCGCTGCGTCGGGCACAGCTCGGGCGACGAGCTCATCAGCCCCGAGCTGCCTGCGTAGTTCTCGCCCCAGCTGTACTGGTTCGGATCTGGAAAAACGAGAAGCCGGTCACCGCGTCAGCCTCGCCCTTGGTCCGAAAGGGGAAAGTGGGGGAGAAGAGGGAACAGCATCATTTGTCTATTTCAGTGCGAACGATGCCCCTTCTTGTGGCTTCCTGGGGCCTCCTGCTGCCCCAGCCCCAACGCCCCCCGCCTGGAGCTTAGGCCTGACCCCCGCTGTGCGCGGTGGCACCCTACTCACTGTCTTGCTCCGCTCCTTTCAAAAACGCCCCGATGGCTCCCAGGTAGCCTTCGTGCCTCAGGAAGAGCGCCTGGACTTCTCCCTGCCCCCCAGGCCCACAGGTAGCCGGTCAGTGCCCCGGCAATGCTGCCTCAAACCAGCCACACCAGAGGCACTGACTCCCAAAAAGCTGCCCTGCACACGGCCCAAGGGCTGCCCCAAAGTGCCAGAGACAGCCTGTTGCCCGAAGACCCGAAGGGCATCCTCACCAGGAAACAGCTGCTGCCAGGGGACTGCTACCCACCCCACTCTCCGGTCTGTGCCTAGGAGGTGCCCCTCGCAGAGCCTGGTACTGCCCACATGTGTAGGTTAATCTGCAGCCTCCAGGCAGGCTCCAAATGCCTCAGGCATGTGGGAGGGTCTTACCAGGAAGGAGTCCCTGGCGGCCTGTCACTGGTCACAGGCTCACACCCAACACACAGAATGCCCAGAACTAGCCAGGAGGGGCAGGAAATGGGGAGGTCTAGGCAGGAGGCCTTGGGCCTCTCAGGGCCTGTCCTACGGAACCCAGCTCCGGGGATGGCCAACATATCCCACCCCAGATGCGCACGCACGGCGCCCCTCTGGTCTGCTATGGGTTCTGGTCAGCAGGTGGCCATATTTGGAGATGCTAAGGGGCGGGTTAGAGCGAGCAGGACAAACCGAGCCCAACGTAGCGCCCGGGGGGAGAAGTGGGCTGCACTCACCTTGGAGAAAAAGTTGATGCTGTAGGTGATGGTGCGCATGGTCGCCGGGTGGCCTCGGATGAAGAATCCCCCAAAGTACACCCGGCCCAAGCTGTGCAGCCTCGCGTAGAGGCACGCGAGCTGCCCGACGTCGTTGCTGATCATGTGCAGCAGGCTCTTGGCCATGTCCTCTGTGGAGAACTCTGAGTGGGGAACGGAAGCAGAGCTCAGGGTGTGATGTGGGTGTCACCGAGTGAGGGACGGGTGAGTGTGGGGGGACGCAGAGCTCCCAGAGTGTGCCGTGTGACTCACTCCTGACAACTCAGGCCTTGATTTCAAGGGGAACAGACACCCCAAGCCACTCTCCTAACTCTTATCTCCTTGGGATCAAAGGCTGAGGGACTTTGCCTCGCCGAGGTTCTAGCGAGCGTGGGACAGGCCTGCCACGGGCGCCAGCTGTGGAGCGTGGCAGGAGCGGCCCCCGGCTGATCTGTGGGTCCCTGTGTCTCTGCACTGGGGCTTAGCACTGCAGCTCAAGGTGAACCCCACCAGGAGGGACAGAAGCCCGGCAGGTACCTCGGTCGGCAGTGGCCGACTTCCCAAAGCTGCTTGCGATGAGGTTGCCGCTCAGCCCCAGGGTCTGGTGGGCCCCGCCATAGATGTCCTGTACGAGCATGTCCACATTGGCGTGCTGGCCCTTGGAAGCCAGGTGCAGCAGCTCATCGAACTTCTATAGGGCAAGGCAGAGCAGGGCGGAGAGGTGAGGTCCCTGCAGCTGGCATGACCCCCACGACTCCAGAACCCAATTCCTGCTGGGAAGCCAGGTGGGCCAGGCAGGAATAGCACTGTCTCAGCACACGAGACCAGAGGCTGAGTTACCCTCGGTAAGCACCACTGACTTGCTAGCGTCATTAACGTCTACTGTGTGAGCATCGTGGGGTGGCACAGGTCCTGAGGTGCTGGGTGCGGAGCAGGCTGCGTGGACGCCACGCTCCAACTCTGCGCTGTCTGAGGGAACCCCCTGTTGCGCTTCAGCCGCGACCAGAGGGTCATCTGCCCACAGAGGCAGGAGAGGCGAGCCTGACGCTGTGCACCACCAGCCGATGGCGCTGCGGCAAGTGCAGACAGCTCGGCTACAGGGGCCGGAGACGCTACAAGCAGCCTGAAGGAAAGCCTGCGAAGGAGCCTCTTTATGTCATGCCAGCCACGGGCCGTCTGGGGAGGAACGGGGAAGCAGGTGCCTCTGTGGGCGGGAAGTGCTTTCTGAAGCCACTGCATACCTTTGTTTTGGTTAGCAGGGCCCCGAGGCCCCAGAAGGTGCCGCCTCCGATGGAGCTGCCACCAATCCACTCGAACCTGTCCTCTGTCTCCACCTGGGGCAGACCGGGGTAGGCGTGTCAGCCACATAGCCCCACGGACGCCACGGTCAGGGCTGTCCCGGCCCCTCCCCGAGAGGCGACATGGGGACCACACTCTCCATGGCTGAGTCTGGGTGGTACTGAGGCAAGCAGCTGAGCCCTGGTCACCCAGCCGCCATCGGTTCTGTGGGCTGGAGGCCTCATCGCCATGGAACATGTCAACCTGTCCCTGTGCCCAGCACTGGCTGACACTGGTTCCAATGCACGGTGCAGGCCCAGCAAGCAGCTGCCGAGTCGCTGGCTTATCTGTCCCATGAAGCCTCACCTTCACAATAGAGACTCCAGAGCCGATGTTGACCAGGAGGTATGGGAAGATGTTGGGGTGATTGGTCTGAAAGCGGAACTCGGGATCGGAGTCTTTCTGATACATGAAGGCCTCCTGCGGGATGTTCTTCAACACAAAGTTGCACCCCTTTATCAAGCAGGTCATCACGTCCTCCTTGGCCACTCTGGAAAGGAAGGGACCCAGCCACTTGGTGTGGTCCCAGCTCCTCCGGGGGACAAACTGTGGTACGCCTGCCAGGCTGCGGTACACAGCCGTTGGCCTGCACGCAGGGCCAAGCCTCAAGTCCTCCTTCTGACAGGCAGATCTGCTTTCAGGAGCAGCTGAGGCCAAGGCAGTGCCTACACACAGTGCTACACGCCGCGCCCAACGGCCGGTTCCTCTTGGCCACACCGCACCCAGGAGCCGCCGACGGCTGCCCTTTCCCGTCTCGGTCCCTGAAGCCCCTACTTACTTCAACTGCAGCTTCTCTTCGATGAGGTCCTTGAACTTGTAAGCCCCGCCCCCCGTGGCGTGGATGACCTTGGTCTCTGTGTTGACCAGGTGATCTTTAATGAAGTCCAGGCAGGCCTCGATGTAGGTGTTCTCAAACTTGATGAAGTGCAGGCGAGCCGTGATCTCCTCCTGGACCGAGATCTCGTAGGGTGGCTCGTGGTCCTGCTCTGCATCCTGGAAGTGAGTGGGGAGGTCTGCGTGGGACACTGTGGGGGCAGGGAATTCACACAGTCCCGAAGCCACCTTCTCCCAGTGGAGCTGATACTTGAGTCACCCACACAACACACAGAACGCCTGATGTGAACCCGGGGTCCAGGGTGGAGTCCTGGGGAGGGGCGAGAGGCCCTGAGGCCCTCTGGCAGCCCCAGCTAGTGAAGGGCGCTTCCGAGGGGCAGGGGCAGGGAAGGTCCTCCTGGGCAGGGTCGCAAGGGAAGTCAAGTGAGGAGTCAGGGAAGGGCAGCGACACCAAAAGCTCCCAGGACAGCCCGCTGGCGTGTGCGAGCAGCAGAGGGACGATAAAACGTGAGGGTGCCAAGTCCCAGGCCAAAGGAAGGGAGCCACTGTGCCCCACGGCTCGACCTGCGCGTCTGGCTGCCTGCCCGCGCGAGGCTTACCTTTCCCGGGTGGTCAAAAGACCTCACTTTGGCCACTTTGTGTTGCACCGTTGAGTAATAGGCCAGCTTGGTTAATGATCCACCTACAAGGGGAAGACACAAAGCAAGCAAGATTCAGAACCAGGAGGGGGCCTGCAGATCCGCCCTCCCACAGCCGGGGCCTTCCAGCAACTCTGCATGCGCCTCCTCCTTGAGGACAGGACGCTGTGGACAAGGCGTTAACCTAAAATCCCTGTGGGCACAAAGCAGAGGAAGGGGAGATGAGCTATCAGATCGGAACACCCTTCTCCTTAGACCTCCCTTCCTGCACATCCGCAGCCCTAGGTTTTCTCTTAAAGAAGTATGCACGTAAGCCGGGCGCAGTGGCGCACGCCTGTAATCCCAGCTGCGGCGGAGGCAGGAGGATCACAAGTTCGAGACCAGAGGCAGTCTGCGTAACTTAGCGAGACCCTGTCTCAAAAAGGAAAAAATGGGCTGGGGGTGCAGCTCAGTGGTCCAGCACTTGCAAAGCATGCAAGTGCAAGGCTCTGGGTCCAACCCCCAGTACTACCAAAACAAACAAACAAAAAGGAAGTGTACACATGACCTCTAGTCTTAAAGAGTGGGGCAGGCAGTATGTGGAGCCTCTGCTCAGACCTGCAGGGCGCTCCGAGCTGGTGGTGTCTGCCCAAGCCCTGGATGAGGCAAAGGAAGGCAGAAAGAGTCCACAAGCCAGTCTCCCAGTGCCCTCGTGGGGCCCCCTGGCTGTGGCACACAGCTGGACACTGAGCTCCAGGGAAAGACGAGGCCTTGGTTCACCCAAGACACGCCACCTGGAAAGCCACTGCACGTCCCAGAGAAGGCACTGCCAAGGGCAAGCCATGGCTGCCCTTCTAGGCAGAGAAAAGGCATTCTCGATGCCACAGCTGTATTCACAGACTCAAAGGCCCTCGAAAGAGAAACAGAGGGAAAAGCAGAAAACCCAGCAAAATAGAATGACTTCACCAAACCACCTTTCTTACAGGGCGGGGCCCAACAGAAAAAAGGCAAAAATCTCTCACTAGGAGACCGAGAAGGCTGAAGTTATCTTCAAATGGGTTTTGTGAGAAAATACAAGGAAATAAATGCGTGAGAGCAAACGCGCAAGTCCACACACATCCAGAGACACCAGGGCATCTGAAGGCCAGGCGCTCCCGTTCAACAAAAATCAAGCCGTTTCCGAGACCCACCCTGGTCTATCCTGAGCCACCTGCCCAATGGTCCTTTGGCCTTGCTTTTGTCAGGCCACGGACAGCCCACGTTGGGTTTAGTGAACGTGTCACAGGCTTAATCTCACTCCCTGGCCCCTGGTCCTAAGCCTCCTGATCCCTTCTCCCTGCCCTCAATCCGGGCCTGTCCCCAGAGTCCCACTGAAGGCTTGTTCTTCAGTTCACCTCTGTGAATAGATTGTCTTTTAATAAGACAGATGGATACAAAGAGGTGAAGAAGTATTTTAAGAGGCTCATCAGCAGTTACTACAAACACACACCCAGGTTTTTGTGTTAGTTTAACTCACACCAAAACAGACTATGCTGGGGCTGGGGTTGGGGTGTGTGGGGGCGCCGGTGGAGTGGGCAGATGGTTTCTGTGAAATGTGCTCCCGTCACGTGCCCTACCTTGAGAAGCACACCAAGAGGGAGCAGGAGGCAGAAGACCCGACGGTGCACTGCAGGCTGGCTGGGCCTGCGGCCGGGGCCCGGGGTCTTCGGCCCAACCCCCTCTGCCCTGTGGCTGGCAGCACACCTGACGCCTGGGGGCAGCTTCCCAGAAGGGCAGTCGCCTGTCCAGCCCCCGTGGGCACCTGAGCCGCACTTCCTCCCTCATCTAGGGCAGGCGGCGGCAGCCTCCAGCCACCTTCTCTCGCCTCTTCTTCTGCTTTGCGCACCAAGGAAGGGCGGAACAGCCCAGTACGCGCCACCGCCCTAGGGCCCCCTTCTGCTCCAAGTGCCCCGCAGACCCTCCCCACGGGTGGCAGAAACCTGAAATCAGGTCAGAGCCTCAAGTGTGTTTTGATGAACAGAATGTCCCTGGTGCTTCCAGTGAGGTGAACCAGCTCAGCCCATCTGACGCCAGTGTTCCCGTTACGAGAGGAGAGGGCTCGCCAAGAGCACGCAGCAGCTGAGGGTTCCGGAACCCAGAGTCCCGGGTGAGGGAAGAGGAAACGGCAGAAGCCTATTTTTAAACAACTCTGCTGACCACACATTGGCTTTGTCTACGCCTGGGGCTGAGGACTCCCACTCTGAGCTGTCACCTCCCAACAGCAGCAACAAAGGTCTGTCCTCATACATAGCATGTTCTTTGGAGACCAGGCACAGGACCCCCGGCCCAGGGAGAGCTTTCAAAGGCAGGAAATAAATGCCAACACTAAAAATATCCCCTGCCGGCTGGGTGTGGTGGCACACAGCAGGAATCCTAGCGACTGGGGAGGCAGAGGCAGGTGAATGAGCAGGCGGATGGCAGGTTCAAGGCCGGACGGAGGCAGCTTGTGTAACTGAGGGAGATGCTGTCTCAAAAATAAAAAAGGGGCTGGGAGGTTGCAGCTCAGCGGCAGAACACTTGCAAAGCATGCAGGAGGCCCTGTGTTCAGTGCTCGAGTACCACAGAAAATAAACAGATAATAAATAAAAAATTACCGGCAGTGTCCTCCTGCCAAGAAAGCCCCCTGGGGCTGGCAGAAGGGAGCAGGCCACTGCGCCAGGACCCTCAGGACGAGGGCAGCTTTCCCCCTACAGCCCAGCCTCTTGAGGGGACACACAGATTATGCCACGTGAACCCTATCTTCTCAGCTGTCCCTAGGGAACACAGGCAGTCAATCTGTGCTGCCTTTCAGACACTCAGTCTTGACTCATTCCCAGTAAACAGAACCCCCGAGGGAAGGGCTCAGAGAAGCCCTGAACTTTTCAGGCCTGGTGCCCGTCTGGGGGGAAGATCTCAGAAGCCTGAGCGGGGCTGCCAGGGCCTCTGGAGAAGTCTAGCTGTGGATGAGCCCCCTCCCCTGGCCTGCAACTTCCAGCGCAGTCCCCAGCCAGTCCCCGGGTTCTTCCTATTTCTTGGACCGCTGCTCCTGTGCTTGCTCTCAAGCCCCTCAAAGCACCGCCCTTCAGGGGCCCATTAAGGGGTGGGAGCTCAGACAGGACACGTTCTTCCTCAACACTGCCCGCTTCCCTGGGACACCCTCTCCCCAAGAGGGGCGCCTCGGAGAGCCCACCCTAAAAGAGAGCAGGGAACGCAGTCAATGCGG
Source organism: Pedetes capensis (assembly GCA_007922755.1). Lineage (NCBI taxonomy): Eukaryota > Metazoa > Chordata > Mammalia > Rodentia > Pedetidae > Pedetes > Pedetes capensis. The sequence continues at coordinate 133,885 of VMDO01002333.1, forward strand.
AGGAAGCAAACAGCCGCGGGGCCGGCCTTCGACCGCCTGGCTTTTCGGGGAGGCCAGGAACCCGAGCTCCGTTAGTGAAGAGGCTGCTCCACAGACAGCGGGCGCGCCCCGCTCTCGGGGCCTCCCCCCAGCTGGGGCTGGGGGCTTTTGGCCGAGCCCAGTCCCTTTTTTGTTGCAGCAAGAGATCCACGGCCGCCGGCATCAACAGGCACGCGGCGAGCCCCGCAGCAGGCACCGCACGCCGGAGCAGGCGGAGGCGCAGCCGGGCGGGGCTGGTCGGTGCCCGTCCTGGCCCTGCCACCTATGACAGGGACTCCGGGCGATCAGTCTCATGTGCGCCCCGGGCCCGGCCAGCCGGAGCGGCCGGCCGGAGCGGCAGGGCAGCCCCGAGGTGGCGGGGGTTCGCGGGGGGCCTCCCGCCCGGGGCGCGGCGCGAGGTCCTGCGTCCCACGTCCCGCGTCCCGCATCCACATCGGGCGGCCTCTGCCCGCCGCCACCCCGCCCCGCCGAACCAAGGCCCCCGCGCGCCCCCGCCGCGCGTGGACTACGAAGCCCGGCGCGCCCTGCGCCCCCCGCGCGACGACTGCCGGGAGCCGCGGGCCCGCGCACGCGCATCGCGCGGCCCGCGAGTCCCGTGAGGCCGTGCGGCGGCCGCGGGGCTGCGCGCGCGGTCCTCGCCCCCTCCCTTCGTCCTTCCCGCCGCCCCCGCCCGCCGCCCGCCGCCCGGCCGCCTGGCCCGGCGCCTGGCCCGCAGCTACCTATGTCGATGGCGAAGCGCTTGGCGTTCTCCAGGTTGCGGAAGATGTCGTCGGGCGGCAGCGTGATGCTCTTGTCCAGGCTGTCCCCGCTGCTCCCGCCGCCGCTCGCTCCGCACTCCGCCATTTTGAAAGTGCCCGGCCAGCCTCATCAGCCATGGAGATATATGCGCATATATTTGACTGTTAAACGCCCCTGCGCATATATTATGTTAATGAGGTCCCGGCCCCGCCCCTCCTGCCTCTGGCCAGTGTTGCCCTCGGGGCTGCGGAGGAGCGGGCCCTTATCCTGCGGAGACATCCCCGGCGCAGAACACCTAGAGCGTTCCTGTTCTTTCTCCCAGCTGGGCAGACGTTAACTCAAGTGGTCTGAATCTTCGGAGCACGATTCCAGCAGGGCACCCGGGTCTGGTCCCTGCCTACTTTGAACTTGGCCCTGCACTCTGCAGGGAATATCTGTGCTCCGTGGCCCCCCATCTGAGTTCCCCAGGGATTTAGGACCCTCAGTGCTAAAATTCCCATCCAAAGTGGAGGTATTTGAGGGGCCTGCCCTCCAGGAGTCCCCAGCCAGGGTGTACCCGCTGCTGGGGAAGAGGTGCACGTTAATGGAAATCCCCAGGAACTGCAGGGGGAAAGGAGAGGAGGCTTCCTGGAGGAGGGCACCTTCTTGCAAGACAGGAATTCTGGGGAGCAGGGAGCAAGCTGAGGAAGAACAGGGACACAGGTGGGGGGAGGGTGCAGTTCCAGGACAGGTCACTGGGCACCCTGTCTGGCTAGGAGCTTTTTGAGACTGGCGTGTCCTCCAGGGACTCTGGGCACTTTAGGAAACAACCTAGTGTTGGGAGCAGACAGAGCAGGCCCTAGGGTGGCTTCCACACCTGTCTTGGGTAACCTTGGGCAGGTCACCTTCTCACTCGGGCCCTCAGCCTCCATCTGCAAGTAGAGGGTGTCACCGGCTGCCTGGTGGGCTCCTGGGAGAACAGGCCTGCAGGACCACATAGCCCGGGACAAGGCTTCAGGCAAGAGGCAGCAACACTTGTGCCTCCCAGCAGGGTGAGCGTGCTGCTCTGGAGGGGGGATCCTGCCTCTGAGAGCGAGGGACCCCACAGCTTAGTTCCGGGCGGTGAGTGTGTGCCTGGCCCAGGTGCTTGAGGACGCTGCAAGGACAGCTGTCCCTCCCCCTCCTACTTATTCATGCAATACTGAGTGTGCAATAATTATGCGGAGTGAATGGGGAGGCTTTCCGTCCCCTACTCTCCACTGGCAGGCACTGGTCTGGTCTGGGTGCCCTGCATAGACATTCCCTGCAGAATTGACAGAGTGGGACAGAAAGTGAGGCAGGTGAGAAGCACTGAGTGGGAAGAGGCAAAGCGGGGCAGGGCCGGTGCCTGTGATTTGACATTCAGAAAATACGTGGACACGCCCAGTGTACTGGGTTTTGCCCTTTGGGAGCCTGGGTGCCTGGGCGCTTGCAGACTCAATGAACATACCTAAAAATAGGTGCCCTTTCTAGGCAAAAGGCTGCCCCTGGTGGGCTCATGGCCAGCCCTGCCTGGGTCAGTCTGTGGGGAAAGCACCCGTGGATTAGCCAAGCAGGTGCTCTGGGAGCACCTTGGCACAGGTGCGGCAGGCCACGGGTGGGGGAAGCAGGGCCTGGGGGCTTCTGGCCGAGCCAGGCCCCTTTTTTGTTACAGCAAGAGATCCACCGTGACCCTCAGTTCCCTCCGTGGACATCTGAAGGTCCTGCAGCTGTCACTTTGCTGACACTCCCCCTTCATGCTCACAGGGAGCTAGAGAGAGGCAGGGGCAGAGACCCAGACCTCCAGTTCAGCAGGTCCTCCCTCTCCTTGCTGCCAGCCCCTCTGCTTCTCTCTGTCCTGTCCTCCAGTCTCCTCTCCTGCTTCCTCCCTCTTCCTTCTCTTTTTCCCTCAGCCAGGACCCTGCCATTTTTCCTGAGTCCAAAGGGTCACTTGCAAGGATCCATTCCCCACCCAGGGTTGCATAGGATGGTAGTGCCCACTCCCCATCACCCCTGCGCATCCACTCCCATGGCTACCAAGGACAGATGCCAGGCACAGATGGTGGAAGTCTTGACAGTCAGATTTTATTACAAGCCAGAGCAGTCCGGGGACTCCCAAATGACCAAGAGTTCAAATTCTAAGTACAAAGTCGTGCCCACACGCTCCCACCCCCACAGAGGCATCCTTTGAGGATTGTAGTGCAGCACCCCCTCCCCTGACAGCCCACTATGAGCCCCCACCAGACGGCTAAGCCCACGGGGACCTTGGTCCTCGGCGCCCACGCAGGCTGAGTACTTTCCTATGAGGATACACCTGGAGTTCCGCCTTCACAAAAGGCAAGTGTGCCCACGGCACGGCCCGCCTGCGGTGCTTGCCCAGCAGCAGGGGGCCCTGAAGAAAAAGTCCTCCACAGGCCAGGGCGCGGGCAAGCCCTGGCCCTACGAATATCATAGAACCCCGGCGACCGGGGACTTCCCAGAAGTCACTTGCGGAAACGCAAACACTGAACAACCCCCAAGGGGTCAGACACGTGGCAGAAGGTGGGCCCCGATCGTCCCGGGGCGCCGACGCCTCTGCACGCTCGCATTCTCTGAGAATGACGCTCCCGCGGGCCGGCCGGCTGGGAGGGAGCCTTCCGGAGAAGGGCGCCGCGTCCTGCCCGGGGCCGCGCTGCGGGCTGGCGAGGTCTTCCCTCCACGCGAGAGGCGCGGGCTCGCCCCTCGGGTCCTCGCCGCGCGCCCTCCGGCCGCCGGGTCACCAGGGCCGCCAGAGGCCGCAGGCGGGCTGGCGCGCGGCTGCAGCGGCGGCGGCCTTGGCCGAGGGGCGCGCGGGCGCGGGCGCGGCGCCGGGCGCGTGCTGTTCCTTGGCGGGCGCGGCAGGCGCGGCGGGCGCTGGCCGCTGGAAGTGGTAGAGCAGCTTCATCTGCGTGTCGCTGGCGGCGTGCAGCGTCAGGAACTGCACGGCCTCCTGCAGGCACCACGAGTAGCCCTCGCTGTAGTCCGGGTGCAGGCTCTTGGGGCCCGCGGCCGCGGCGAAGGCTGCGGGGAGGCGGGCGGGAGTGAGCGGGGCGCGCGGCGGGGGCGGGCGCGGGGCGGGGGCGCGCGGCGCGGGGCGCGGCTCACCTTTGCTGTGCTTCAGGTAGCTGACGGCCATCTCCAGGATGTCGGCCTTCTCCAGCTTGGAGTTGGGTTGGTGCCGCGCGAACTCCTGCTCCAGCAGCAGCTTCAGCTGCTCGATGCTGCTGTTGATGCGGTCCCGGCGCATCTTCTCCACCACCGGCTTCCGCAGCTGCGGGAGGAGGGGGGCGTCAGGCGGGCCGGGGCCGGGGGCCCGGAGGGCCGCGAGCGCGCGCCGCGCGGGCTGCCACTTACTCGGTTTTTCTCCTTGGGGCTGAGCATCGCCACCGCCACGGTGCTGGGGGCCATGGCCGGCGCGGGAGGAGAGGCGAAGCGAGCGGAGCGGCGAGGGCAGGGCCAGGCGTCCCGGGCTGGCGAGGACACAGCCCGGCGCGCCCGCCCTATATAGGCGCGGGCGGCGGCCTGGCGCCTGGGGCCCGGGCGCCGCGGCCGTTCCCACACTCGGCGGCCAATGGCGGCGCGGGCCGCACAAAGGCGCCGGCCCATTAGCGCACGCTAAGTTGCCTGTGAATTGGCGCGGGCACAATGGACGCTCCCCGAGGAGCAGGTGGGCCGCGCGGCACAATGTCCGGGCTGTGGGAACGCGCTCGCCCTCATTAGCATCCCGGGGCCTGATGCCGGGAGCCCCACGCCTCAATATGCTGCCTTTTCCCAGGCCGCGGAAGGGGGAGGGGGCAGGAAGGAGGGCCCCTCCCCCGCCCCAGCGGCTGCCCGCCAGAGGCCACGGGCGGGCGCAGATAAGGGAAAGCTTAACAGCTACCAAGTGCGGCGGCCTCCAGTGCAGTGGGCGCGCTCCTGACAGGGACCTGCTGCTCCGGGGGGCAGAGGGGGCCACACTGTCCCGAACGGGCGCTGCTGTCACCCTGGCCACGGGGGGGGAGGGTGAGAGCAGGACCTGGGCTCTCAGGATCAGCCCTACTGGCCTCTGCTGCCAGTTCTCAGACTGTCACCTGGGACTCATGACCTGAGAAGCTGGAAATGGGCTGTCGGGCCTCCATGGCTGGCTCTGGGCAGCTTCAGCTAGGGCATGTGAAACGGCCAGCACGGCTCCTGCGCCCACCCCTGGGAGGCAGTTGCCCAGGCAGGGCATCCTCAGGGCCCTCTCCACCCTGTCTGACCTAGTCTCCCACTGCTGTGTGCCCAAGGAGCAGGGGGACCTGGGGCTCCTGCAGGTTTGGTGGGGGCACCATTCATGTGAGGTTTGTGGGAAGTCACAGCCGCCCTTCACCCCTCTGCACAGCCTGGGCGGGGGGCTCCCGAATGGTTTACTTTCCCCTGGCATTTTGCCAGTGGGCGGGGTGGGGGTTCCTGGTGGCAGACATGAGGATCCGAGGCCACAGGGACACTGTGTGAGCTCAGAGGGCCCCCTAGGGCTCCTGGGAATGAACCGATAAGCCTGGCCAGCTGAACTGAGAGCTACTGGCAGCTTTGGGGGAGCCAGGCTCTTCCAGGCCCCTAAATGAGGGCCACCTGGGAGTCACCTCTACCTTAAACAGTCACTGTTCTGATTCTCTGCATGGGGTAGGGTAAGGCAAGGGGGCAGAAGGGAGGGGGGGTCCAGCCCCTTGCAGGTACTGAAGGGAGCTTTGTTGTTGTTGTTAGTTGTTAGGTGCCGTCGAGTCGTGTCCAACTCATAGCGACCCTCATAGGGTTTTCAATGGCTGTTTCGGGATTGCCTTGGGAGTGGATTGCCAGACCCTTCTCCCAGGGAGCTAGAGCCAGGGTTACCTCCTAGGGGAAAATGCAAGCGGGAGAGCCTCAGCCCTGGCACCCAGAGGCTGGCATCAGGACGTGCTGGGCTGAGTTTAAGTCTAGGGGCTGGGTTCTCTGGATGAAGGGCAGCTGAGAATCGCAGGGCCCTCACAAGGTCCGCTGAGGAAATTCCCACAGTGACCCACAGCTGCGAAAGGCTGTTTGGCGGCCCTGGCTCCAGGAGTCCCTGAGCACAGAGTCGCACCTGCACACCGACCCATCCGGGACAGCGGGGAAGGTGTGACTCAACCCTGGCGCAGGACGGTCAGCTCATTACTCCTCGGGGTGGGTGCCACACACCCTCTTCCCACACCGCCCACTCACCCGCCACCCTCAGCTAAGGCTTCTCTCTGAAGGAGGAGGCCCTTCTCTCACGCTGTGGCCCTTGCTTGATGCCAAAGAGCGGAGGGGTCCTGCAGGCTCAGAGGGCAGCATCAGGGTCACGTGCTCAGCCCTGAGAACTGGCAGCAGCTGGCAACGTGCGGCGGGCAGCAGGCCCCACAGGCTGCGAGGGGGACTTATTTCTGCAGCCAAGGTGGTTAATGTTAGGCAGTGGTCACGTTTAGGTATGTCCTGGGTGTGCTCCTGAGGGAGGGCCAGGGGTGGGTGGGCAGGATGACCCAGTCACCCGTGTGCCCGTCACCTGGGGGACCTGGTGATGCTCAGTGCAGCTATTTCTGCAGCCAAAGTGGTTAATGTTAGGCAGTGGTCACACGTAGGTATGCCCTGGGTATGATCCTGAGGGTGGGCCAGGGGTGGGTAGGCAGGATGACCCAGTCACCTGTGTGCCCGTCACCTGCCCACCAGGCCAAGCAGGTGCTTAGCAGAGGACAGGACCGCAGAAGCAAGCAGAGCAGGATAAGCCCCGAGCCCAGGCTTGCGCTGTCACAATCTCTGCCAGGTGGGCGTGCCCTGCCTCTCCACCTGGGTGCTGCAGCAGATGTGCATGGGGGGGGGGTGGCATCCAACCCAGACCTGCTCTCCCAGGCCTGGGAGGGGACAGTCGAGCGAGGTCTGTGTCCTGCACTCCCGCCCCCCCACCCGTGAGGTAGCTGTTGGCCCAAACGAGACACGTGCCAGGAGATGCGGTCCAGCCTCTACCCCCCCACTGCCTGCCCACCCGCAGCGGGGCAGTGTGGCAGGCTGCCAGAGGTGAGGGTGGTGGGTGGGCCTCGGGAGGACCTACCCGCTGCTTCCCCTCCCCCCAGGCTGGAGCAGCTTTGATCCAGTTTTCCGTTGTGGGAAATATGAAATGAATGGTGTTAAGCCCCGGCCGGATGGAAGGCTGTTCCCTCCCCGAGTGCCAGATGGCAGCCCAGGCGGCCTCCGAGGCACACGCCTGGCCTTTGTGGGCCGTTTAACACTGTGAATGGGCCGAAGTGTGGGAAACGCGCTGGGCTCCTGGCTCACACCATCCGACGGGAGCCGCTGGCATGGGGGAGGGGCGGAGGCCACTCCAGCCTGGTGGACTTAGCTGTGCAGAGGCACTGTGGAATGGCAGGGAGGGGGGCCTTGGGGCCTCTGCCTCTGCGGCTTCCAGCTATGAATGGTGAGATGGGGGTCCTTCCCCAAGCTGGGTCCTCAGGAGGAAGGGATTGGGCCATGCTTACATCTCCCAGAACCCCCACTCAGAGGGTTCAGTGCTGTGAGGGCCCACTAGTTGGGGTGAGGGTGGCTGAAGTTGACGAGGCCCCTCCCATGGTGGTATTACAGTTTGCTGCAGATATGGGGGGTTCCTGGGAAACCCTACTAGTCTGACATGAATGAATTCAGGAATCTAGGACCCAAACCACTTCGGCATCACCCACTCTCCAGCACCATCTTCCTTTCAGGCTGACTGCAAAGCAAAGAGGTCTTTGGGTGGGAAGGAGGCCTTGGGGGCCAGAGAGGCTATGGGGGTTATTGTTTACAGCTGCCCAAAGAGGACTTCTTGGTGGGAGCGCAAACTCAGGCAGTGCCGTGACAAACAGTTTGGTGGAGCTGGGCACAGTGGCGCACAACTCTACTCCCAGCACCTCGGGAGGCGGAGGCAGGAGGATCGCAAGTCTGAGGCCAGAGGCAGCCTGTGAAACTTGAGAGACCCTGTCTCAAGATAAAAATTTAAAAATGGGCTGGCGGCACAACACATTGGTAGAGCACTTACAAAACGTGTGAGGCCCTGGGTTCAACCCCTCAGTACCTCAGAAAACAAAACAACCCCGTTTGGTGGGTCCTCAAAAAAGTAAACATAGAATTACCATGTCATCCAGAAATTCCACTTCTGGGTCTGTACCCAAAGGAATTGAGAACAGGGACTCAAATAGATATTTTTACACTCATGTTCAAAAAAGCATCGTTCATGATAGCCAAGAGGTAGAAACAATCGGAGTGTCCACTGATCAATGAATGGATAAAGAAAATGTGGTATGTCCATGCAATAGAATATTGTTGTTAGGTGCCATCGAGGCAGTGTCTGACTCATATCAACCCTATGTACAACAGACGAACCACTATTGTTGTGCTTCTCTGCTATTCATAGGGTTTTCAATGGCTGATTATTTTTGGGGAGGGGGTTGTGGGGCCCTTCTCCCAAGCCTACAGCACCTGGTGTTTCCAGGCGGTCTCCCATCCAAGTACTAACCAGGCTCTACCCTGCTTAGCTTCCGGGATCTGATGGGATCGACGCCACAGTGGCATGGCGGCAGGCAATAGAATAGTACTTATCCTTAAAAATGAAAATTCTGACCCCTGCTTTAACATGGATAAACATTGACAACATTGTACTAAGAGAAATAAGCCAGACACAAAGAATAAGTTCTGCATGATCCCACTTACTTATAGGAGGCACCTAGAGTTGTCAAACAGAAAGTAGAGTGGTGGTCGCCAGGAGCTGGGGAGGGGAGGGAGGTGGTAAGTCAGTGTTCAGCAAGGACAGAGCTGCAGCTAAGGCGGGTGGACGTGGATGGGGTGGGGTGGCACGATGTTGCGAGTGTCCTTAACATTACTGAAGGCACCTAAAAATGGGTAAGATCAGCCGGGCGCGGTGGCGCACTCCTATAATCCCAGTGGCTTGGGAGGCAGAGGCAGGAGGATCGCAAGTTCGAGACCAGAGGCAGTCTGTGTAACTTAGTGAGACCCTGTCTCAAAAAGTAAAAAAATGGGCTGAAGGTGCAGCTCAGTGGTTCAGCACCTGGAGAGCATGCAGGTGCGAGGCCCTGGGTTCAACCCCCAGTAATGAAAAAAAAAAAAAGGGTAAAATCATTAAGCTTTATGCCAAGCATGTCCAACCACAGCCCATAGCCCACATGGGGCCCAGGACAGCTAGGAATGAGGCCCCACAGAATCTTTTAACATCATGTGTTTTTTAGCATTTATATCCTAGTGATCCCTCCTGATCATGTATATGTGTTAATTATTTTATATAATTTATGTGTGACCTAAGACAATTCCCGGGTTTATCTCAGTGGGTAGAGCGCTTGCTCTGCACTTCCTGATTCCTGAGGACTCAGGTTCCATCCTCAGCACCACAAAAATAGGAGAAGGACTCGGCAATCCACTCCCAAAGCCATCAGCCATTGAAGACCCTATGAGGGCTGCAATGAGTTGGACACGACTCGATGGCACCTGACAACAAGAAGACAATTCCTCTTTACTTGTTGCACCCAGGGAAGCCAAAAGTTTGGACACTCCTGTTTTATATTGTGTGTCTCTGCCACAGTTGGAAAAAAAAAAAAAAAAAAAAGACTGGAGAAAAGCTATGAACCCCCTACTCCGCCCCCAGGCAGGGCAGCTTCTAATTGCCTTTGTGGGAGCCCTGAAGGCAGGACTGGTCTTGGGGGACACTGCCCCACCCACCTTGCTTCCTGCTCAGATCCACACGGTCGTGCCCCATCTGGGCCTGGGGGTCAGCACTGGGCAGTGCACAGGACAGGAGGGGCCCACCTTCCCTGGCCTGCTGCTCCTTGTCCCCAAAGGGTTTCCAGTGGGCAGTGTGGGGAGTGGGCAGGAGCTGGGCTGGCCCTCTGAGAAAGAAGGGGAAACTTTGGCTTCTGACTTTGCCCTCCTCTGACCCCAGAAGCCCACGCGTGGCCCCAGAGGGTAGACAGTGTACCAGAGTTAGGTGCCCAGGGGCTGGAGGCGAGGAAGTGGGCCCATTGCAGGCCGTGGGGACAGTGTCCACCATGTCCAGGGCCACCGCAGGCTCTGCCCTGCACAGCCTCTGACTTATGCCCCTGGGGTGGTTCTGTGCCCCAGTCCTGGGCCTGCCCATCCACTGCAAGGAGGTACCCCACTCTTCTCCAGGCACGCTAGGCTTGCCTACTGGGCACTGCAGAGCATCTGCCGGATGGGCACCTAGCGCCCATGAGTTGGTCTGGGGTAGACTCGGGAGGGGCTGTCTCTCCTTGGGGCCCAGCCAGGAGCTGCAGCGGGTCAGGCAGGGGTAAGAGTTCCTGGGGATTGCATGTCTATCGAGCACCATGCGTGGGACACAGGCCAGACTGCACAGACCAGCAAGGCCGAGGGCAGCACCTCTGTCCTCCGCTCACAGCCCAGGGGCCCAGGGTCTGGGAGGTCAAGTGGTTTGCTGAGGCCACGCGTACTGCGGGTCAGCTAGCGTGGTGAGTCAACACTGTGGAGCGCTTATTACACACCCCACTTGTGGTTCCTACTGCAGACTCCACGGGAAGGCAGGAAGGTGTCGCCCCCTTTACCCGCCACCCAGAGCAGAGGCCACACAGGGTGTGGGACAGGGCTCAGCACTTGCTAGTTCTCCTTCCTAAGCCACAGAAGGGCTGCGATTTAGCTCAGTTGGTAGCGCTGCTCTGCAGTCTCTGAGGTCCTGAGTTTGATTCCCAGCACTGTAAAATGGGAGAAGGACCTGGCAACCCACTCCCAATGCAATCCTGAAATAGCCATTGAAAACCCTATGAAGGTCGCTATGAGTCGGACTCGACTCCACCGCACCTAACAACAACAAGCCACAGAGGGAAGTGGGGGTGGTGGTAGAGAAGCTGCTGCCACGTGGGAGCCACTGAGTGAGTGGCTGTTGGAGCCTGGTTCCCGGCAGGGGCCAGGCATCTAGGGGGTGGCAAGCACCCAGCCCAACCCTTGGCGCACCCCAGCCTGAGAAGGTGTGGCATCCACTGATCAGAGCTGGGAGCCTGCATCCAGATAGTGGTGGTCGGACAGATAGACGTTTGGACAAAGAGGGGCTGCCGGGTGAAGGTGGCCAGGAGGCACGGCGCTGCCCCTTGTCACCAGAGAGGGCCACCAGGAGTGTGGCGTGTGGGAACTGCCAGCTGCATGGCCCTCTTTGGCGTGGGGAGGCTTGGTAGAGGCCAAGGGGAACCCCCTGGAGCCTCCCACTCCTGTGCCCTTCTGTCTATGGGGGCCATACCAGAGCCCGCCTTCTCTCTCCTGGAGAACAGACTCAGGAACCGCATCTGGAGATAGAGTGGTTCTCCCCACACACCCAGGCATCCCTTCCCTTGGCTAGCAGAGGCCTGGATGCCCAGGTCCCTGAAGAGGTCCTTGAAGGAGGTCTAGGTGTCCCGGGCAGGGATTCCAGGAGGCCGTCCAGGGGTGAGGACAGTAGGAAGAGGCCTGGGAGCGAGGCTGCACCGAGTTCAGCCGAGTGTGTGCCTGTGCCGTGGACTGGCACACGCGGTATTCCCCTGCCTGGGTTCGCCTGTGCGTGCCCACGCCTGTGTGCCAGGCTCAGTTGTTCTCGGTGCTGCCCCCAGCCTGGCCCTGCTGCTCCCACCTCCTGGAACAGGGGGCCCCAGCCCCTGCGTGAGTGTGAGGGAACCCTTCCCCAGAGCCCTCTGGTCACCACAACCCTGCCCCACGGGACCCAAGGGGAACTGGGCAGCTCCCTCCCACAGGAGGCCACGGTGCAGGTGGCAGCTCCTGAGCCCCTGCGTGAACAGCCCTGGGAGATCATCATCGGATCCACGGCACAGAGGAGGAAACAGAGGCTTCAGCAGGGGCAGGGACCAGGCTGCCCCTGAGCCTCTGCTGGGGTCAGCCTCCCCACGTCTGTCCTGCAGCCTCTGCCCTAGCCAGGAGTTCTCCAGAATGGGATTCCAGACAGCTGCAGAGACCACTTCCACTCCCCTTCCACCTCTGCCTCTCATGCAGTGCACGGGGCGCAGACTCACTCCATCCATGCAGCGGGGCGCATGGGAGGTGCTGCCTTGGGTCAGACTCTGCAGCCTGGCCCACGGCTCCCTGGGGCTGCACTGCCCCTGCTTTGCAGAAGCAGCGGTGCTCCCCACAGATCGTCTCCTGCGCCATGTCAGGGCTGCACGGGGGTGCAGAAGCTGGGGCAGCTGGACCCTGCAGGCTCCTCCACAAGTCCATTTACTCTGGGGAGACCCCAGGAACAGACACCGGGTGGGCTGGCAGAAGGGGAGGTCCGAGCCACGGCTCCCCTCTGTCTTTGGCCTTCTCACTGAGACAGGTGAGCGCCTCTTGGGTCCTTCCCAAGCCTCAGTCTACTGAAGGGCTTTCCCCGCCAAGGCTCCTGTGGCTCTTTTTTTTTTTTTTCAGTCCTGAGGGTTGAACCCAGGGCTTTGCACCTGCATGCTCTGCAAGTGCTGTACCACTGAGCTGCGCCTCCAGCCCATTTTTTTTACTTTTTGAGACAGGGTCTCACTAAATCACGCAGACTGCCTCTGGTCTCGAACTTGCGAACCTCCTGCCTCCGCCTCCTGAGCCCCTGGGATGACAGGCGTGCACCACCACAACTGGCCCACTCCTGTGGCTCTTGAGGGACCGGCTGCAGGTTGCAGGAAGTGCGGTGTCCCCAGGGGATGCGGAACTGGGGCTTGCTGGGGACCCGCCAGCCTGACCCTCCTGGCCTGGCCCTAGCAGTGACCACAGCCGGGGCTGCTTGCCACCCGCAGTGTCCCAGGCCCTGCACTGCCCATGGCCCCTAGCCAGGGCCACAGAGTCAGGGACTGGCCCTCTGCCCACCTCCTGCTCTTATACCAACCTGACCTGGGAGGCTGGGGAGCTGCAGGCATGCTGAACGGGGTGAGGCAGGCGTGAGGGGCTGTGGTGGGGCTGGGGCCGCAGTGTGCCATTTCCAAGGCCCTGGGTAGACCCGGTCGCTTCAGGTCACAGACTTGTCACTCTGCTGCTGTGACTCTAGGCCTCCCACCTTCTGTCCAGAGCTGCTCTGCATGGTCTCTGGGCTTCAAATCCCAGGCTCCGTTTTAGCTTACCCAGTGTCCCTGGGGGTTGTGGGAAGAGGAACAAGAAAGGTTGCAGCCTGCACAGTGTCCCATCCCCAAGGCCCCTTCTCTCATTTGGTTAAGGTGAGGCTCCAGCCTAGGGCCGAGGGCCAGCGGCTGGACAGCCCCTCTCCCCTAGCGGCCTCAACCCAAAGCCAAGCATGGAAGGAACTTGCCAGAGAGGAGGCGAGGGCCAGGCCCACACTCACAGCCCTCTGGGCCCTGGGCTTGGGCCTGGGGACTCCAGGTCTGGTGGGGTGGGGCTGACACCCCCCTAGCTGGCTCCAACCTGGCCCAGTGTCCTCCATCTGCTCCAGGGACCCCTGGGCAGCTGTGAGGTTGGGACTTGTGCTCTTGAACCCAAGAGGGCCTCCTAAGGCCCCATGAAATGTCCCCCGTGCACTGCAACCCCCCAGGTCAGACTTCAGGACCTCAAGCTTTTTTTTTTTTTTTTTTTTTTTGCGGTACTGAGGGTTGAACCCAGGGCCTCACGCTTGCATACTCTGCCAGTGCTGGACCACTGAGCTGCACCCTCAGTCCATTTTTTTTACTTATTGAGACAGGGTCTCACTAAGTTACTCAGACTGCCTCTGGTCTCGAACTTGCAATCCTCCTGCCTCTGCCTCCCGAGCTGCTGGGATTACAGACGTGCACCACCACGCCCGGCAGGACCTCAAGCTTTGAAGAGAAATCAGCACTCATGTTCCAGGAGGGGCTGGGCTCCAGATCCCAGAGCTGCAGTGGCAGCCTGAAGGCTCCACTAGCCCCAGCCTGCCCAGCCTCAGTTTCCCTGCAGAAAGCCAGGCTGCCATGGTGAGGAGGGCGGGTTCCTGGCGCGCTGAGGTGGGCGGTGGGAAAGCCAGGGGCTCGCGCTCTCACGGCACCAGGATTAGGGCCGCTGGGCCCACGTGGCCGCTCTCAGCCCTCCCGCCCTCCGTGCGCCCTCCGTGCGCAGGGCCAGGGCCAGGTCGGTGTCCCAAGCTGGTTAAAAACCCCGCGGTGTCAGAGAGCAGCTCTTTCCCAACTCCTGAAAGGCAGACGAGCCCTTTATTGCTCTATTATAACGCGGAGCCAGATGGTCTTTTGGGAGTTGCCTCCCCCCTTCTGCACCCCCGCCGACGGCCTCATTCATTCAGATGCAGGCTCCGGCACTAATGCTGCGGGGCCCAGGCACGCTTCTCGTGCTGCCGCTGCCGCATGGGAACCGCAGGCCGCATCCTCGAGGCTCAGCTCGGGAGCCCCCGTCCTAGCCTGCGGACTTGGGGGCTCTGCGAGCCAGAGGCTGGCCGGCAGGACAGAGGGCCCGGGAGACCACTGCTAGCCCCTCGTTCTTGGCGCGGGCGTCTTCCCAGCTGTGTGGCCTCTGCATGACACATAGCTTTACCTCTGCCTCCACTGCCCTATCTGTGATGTGGGGGGAGTCGGCCATCTACAGATTTCACAGGGAACCAGACATTGATATGTAGAGGGCATTTAGCTGGTGGGGGGTGAGGCACAGGGCCCCTCCCTGGTTTGTAGACACCCCGGAAGAATGACTTCTACTTTTTTTTTTTTTTGAGGTACTGGAGGTTGAACCCAGGGCTTCACGCCTGCATGCTTTGCAAGTATGACAGGCGTGCACCAGACTTTTACATTTTTAAATTACAAACACCTCAAGAAACAACCAAAGAAAACAGTTCATGATTTGTGAAATGAGGTGAAATTCAAAGGTCGGTGTCCACAAATAAATTCTTGTCAGGTTGGAGCAGGGCCCATTCCTTGCGGCTGGGGGCAGTCTTCCGACACCTGGACAGGGAGGAGTGGCCTAGGCGGCCTGGGCGTCTGCACATGCCCCTGTGTAGAGCCACCACCTCCTGTCAGCCCTCCAGGGTGTGCCTACCCCCTTCTTGTTTCTGGGGCTGGCACGGGAGTCTCCAGACTAGCTGGCTGGCATGGCATGGCACAGTCTCAACTCCAGAGGCGCAGCCTCATCATGCCCACTGGATGGGCAGGCAAGCAGAGGCCTAGGAGAAGTCTAAGCCAGGCTGCCAGTGGTGGCCGAAGCCAGGGTGGACCCTCGGTGGGGCAGGTGGGGCAGCCCTGGCCCTGGTGCAAAGGAGGGAGGGTGGATTCCTGCGTTCTTGCCTTGCTTACCCTGCACTCTCACTGGCCATCTGCACCCGTTTGGGGCCCTGGAGCTGGGGGTCGGAGGCCCCAGAGCGAGGGGCTTCCACTGTCCTGTGGCTGGGAAGAGCAGCCGCACTGAGAGCACCCAGCTCCTCCCCAGCGAGACCGACGGCCCACCCTCCTCACCCAGCTGGTGCGTGTGCCCATTGCCAGGGAGTTCCCCAACCTGGCTGGGTCATCAGGGGCTCCCCCAAAAACATGAGGTGGGGCGCCATGCTTTCAGACAGGGGACAGGCTCCAGGGCGGGCAGCAACAGGGAGGCAGCAGGGCGTTGGGGGACAGGGGCCAAAGGGGACCAAGGGCCTGTTGGGGGTAGGGTCATGGGCCACACGCCAGTTACCTGCAACGCCCCGGGGTGGGAAGTCCCTGTGTGTACCCCACTGGCCTACAGCCTGCTGGAACTCCTGGCGCCAGGCTCCAGGCCCCATGGCCAGCCCCCGCCCCACCCACCACGCTGGCGATGGTGGAGAGGACAGAGTGCCAGTTCTTTGAGGACAGCCCAGCCGGGGTGGGGAGATGCTCTGTCTCTGAGCCTCTGCCACTTAGCTGTTGGGGGAACCCTAGAAACTACAGAAGGGGTCTCAGGCCTCACACCCGCAGAGGACACGCCCCACCCAGGCCCTCCCCATGCTGCCCAGCACAGGCCGTCCAGCCCTTGTCAATGAGGCTGACGATGGCCAAAGGAGGGACGCCCACCCTCGGGCCCAGCTGTGACCAGCACTCCCTGCAGCCACAGGCAGGGGGCTGCTGGAACCTGAAAGGAGAGAGGTCGAGGCCCAGCCAGTGCTGGGATCCCATGGCCTCTGGCGTAGGAAGAGGCTGTCCAGCTGCCCACCCCCAGAAGGGCAAAGTCACCTGCTTTATTAAGTGGCTATTATGTGCCTGCAGCCGTAGCCCTGTGGCATCCGATCCCGTCAGATCTCAGAAGCTAAGCAGGGTCAGGCCTGGTTAGTCCTTGGATGGGAGACCTGGGAACACCAGGTGCTGTAGGCTTGGGAGAAGGACCTGGCAACCCCCTCCCAAAAATCAATCCGCCATTGAAAACCCTACGAACAGCAGAGAAGCACTGACAATAGTGTTTCCCCTGTTGTACAGAGGGTCACTATGAGTTGGATACCGACTCGACAGCCCCTAACAACAACATGTGGCAGGTACGGTGCAGAGAGCCCTGCTCCGGAATCTGTCCTCAGGGTTGGGGGAAGGGGCCCCGGCACAGAGGCCAGCAAGCCCTGCTGCCTGCTCCTCCAGTCTGGCAGGGGCCCCTCCTTCAGCCTCCTGCCCCACCCCTAGAACTGAGGTGGGTCCTGGCCCTCACCAGGGAGGAGAATGGCACCTGGCAGGCCACTACCCTCTGGCCTTGAAGGTGTCCTGGGCAGTCTCCCAACCCCTGTCCCCACAGCCTCACCCTACCCTAAGCTACCCCCAGGGGAGAGCAAGAAGCCACCGTCAGCCCCTCAGACTCCGCTTTCCCATGATGAAGAGGAAGGAGCCACTGCCACGGAGGCCACGCGGGCGGCCCTGGGGGCCTGGCTTGGAGACTGCGGGCAGCCCTGGCTCTGTGCTCTTTCCAGGCAGCCGCCCCAGCCTGGCACCCCCTCCCTGCTGGAGGGGAGCTGGGGCGGGAGGCCGGCTCCGGGTGGGTTCCCACACCCCAGCCCCCCAGCGGACATTCATCTCACACAAAAGGCGCGTGCGCGGCAACAAACTCATTCGCCACGGGGCCGCCTGGGCTTTGTGTGCCGAGTTCCAGGCCCCAGAGGCCATCTGGGGAGCAGTCTTCCCAGCGGGCAGGGTGGGGGCCTCTCCAGGCAGCCTTTGAGGCCTCAGGAAGCAGCGGCAGCTCCCGGGCAACCGCACTGGAAGCCCACACATCTGGCCTCCAGTGCCTCCTCTTTCCCACAGCCCGGTGCCCCTGCAGGCTACAGGCCTGACATGCTAGGTGTGTGGAGGGCAGTAAGGGGACACCCGCCCCCCCCCCACTCCTGTTGCTTGCTGCCAAGGCAGGCCCAGTGGGTAGGGCTGTGCGCACAGGGTTCAAAGCCAGGAGGTGGGACCTAGCAGGGCTGTCTTGGCCTCAGTTTCTTCATCTGCAGAGTGGGGCTGATAACAGCACCAGCCCGGGCATGCAGTGAGGATGCAGGGTGGACGAGTGGCCTTGGTGGGCTGGAGGCCTGGCCCCAGGCACTGCCAGGTCTCCGTCCATAGCTCCCCTCTCCACTGGGTGTCCTGGTGGCTGATCCCTGACCATGCTCTACACTGCATGGGATCTGGCCATGGGTCAGGGTGGCCTCAGGCAGGTGCTAGGTTCCTAGGTGTGGCCCTGTCTGTGGTCCTGTCCTCTCCCCAGCCAGGACTCTGCTCAGCTTGTTCAGAGAAGGTGCAGTTGGCGTTAACCCTAACCCTGCTGGCCGCGGTGGTGCACACCTATAATCCCAGTGGCTTGGGAGGCGGAGGCAGGAGGATCACAAGTTTGAGACCAGAGGCAGTCTGTGTAACTTAGTGAGATCCTGTCTCAAAAAGTAAAAAAATGGGCTGGGGGTGCAGCTCAGTGGTCCAGCACTTGCAAAGCATGCAAGTGTGAGGCCCTGGGTTCAACCCACAGTACCACACACACACAAAAATAAAGAAATAAATAAAGAAAAAAAACCCAAAAAAACCCAAAAAACCCAAAACTCTAACCCTGAATATGCAGTTCTCTAGGAGACCCCCAGCCCTGAGCACCCCTAACTCTGACCTTAGCCCTAGGCCTGCCTTGGGTCTGCCCAGCTGTGGTACCCAGCGGGGGAGGCTGGTGGAGGGCACAGGCCCAAGCAAGCCCTTCTGCTGACCGCCCGCCTCTAGCACCAGAGGCTGGGATGGCAGGGGTTCCCAGGTGGCCGCGGCTGCTGGCTGGGCATTTCTGAGCCTGGGCAGCTGGACTGGAGGGGCTGACAGCCGTTTGAGGGGCTCTCCATCGCAGGGACCCTTCCTGGCCAAGGGTCTTCAGGAGCCAGAGCTTGGTGGACAGGCCCTCTGTGGGGAGCCCGTGCCCGGCCCTGCTGGGGGTGGTCCTTGAGAGGGCTCCTGCGGGCCAGGGATAATCCTGGCTTTGAGAGGCTGTGAGAGGCTGGCCCAGGGACTTTCCCACAGCCCCGCATAAAGGCCAGGCGCCAGCTGCTCTCCCACAAAGGACGCTGCCTTTCAGGGACTCCGGGCGGGCGGGGCGGTGGAGCGGCAGCCCAGCCTACCTGGCCACCCCGGAGCTGGACTGAGTGACAGGGAGGCGCCCCTGCTCCCTCAGGAGGAGGCAGGGACCCCCAACAGCCTCGTGCAGCCCCTCAGGCCGACGGCCCCTCCCTTGTTGCCCGAGGCTGGCAAGGGTGCTGCCATTCATGGGGTGGCAGAGCCTGCACACTCGGGCCACTGTGCCTGGCGCGGTGCCCCTTCCTCCACCCGCCACCCTTCTGCGGAGAGCGAGACGGGCTGGCACACTTCCTGTTCCCTGGCTTGCGGCGCTGCTCACTCACCATTCAGTGCCCCTCCCCCCTCACATCAGCAGTTCAGCCTGCCGCTCAGGACCAGGGGCAGAGCGAGGCATGGCGGGCAGGGGGCCTGGCAAGACCTCCACCCCCGACCTCTGTTTCCTCATGGGACACAGGGCAGCTCTGCCCCTTCCCTAGGCAAGCAGACAAGACCTGCTGTTTGGAAAACTAGGCCATGGGGAGCTGGGGTGGAGGGCTCTGAGGTCCCCTCTTGGGGGTTAGCTGGCCTTATGAGGACCAGCCTGGTGGAGGAATGAAGCATTGGTGTGTGTGGGGGCGCTTCTCGGAGGAAGTGGCCATTGGAGCCTGGACTACCAGGAGGTGCTGGAGGAGGGTGGGGGCTGCTGACGTTTCTGGGGGTGCTGCTGCCGCCACTTTTGTCATCCACTGAGTACCAGCAAGTCCCTGCGCTGGGATGGCCCCTGGCCAGGTGGGAAGCCAGTCAGATGTAAGGAGCTGGAGACACTCCATGGACATACTGAGGGTGACCCTGGAAGACAGATCGGGTGGCCTGACAGGGCCAAGGGGACACGGGTCCTGCACAAAGCTGGGGGGAGGGAAGCCTGCTCTGGGCACTCGCCCCTAGGGATGGCCGCTTACCCTGGCCGCTGCGCCCCGGCCAAGGGGCCCGACCAGTAAGAACCCCTGCTCCGGGGTTTGTCGGGCGAGACTTGGCGCCTGAAACGACCAGCCAGCGCCCCACGTGTCTCCCGCCCACTCCCGCGCCTGGGGGGCGGGGTGTCATTATTCCCGCCCCTCGGGGGAAAGGATGGGGCTCAGTGTCCAACGGGGGCTAGCGATTGGCTACTGGGCGTGGGAAAGCGTCCCTGCCGTCGCGCGCTTGGTTCCTGGCACTATAAAGCCGCAGCCACCTCGGGCCTCCGCGGCTGCTCTTGGGGTAAGGCGCCTGCGCGGTCTGTGGCCTCCGGAGGAGCCAAGACCTCCGCAAGACCTCTGGCAGAGACGCAGCCCCGAGGGGCGGGGTGGGGTGGGGCTCCGAGCAGGATCGGAGGGGCCTCTTGACAGCCTGGTTTTTCTCCTGATGGAGAAATTCGGTGGCTCCAGCCCAGCCAGATCTGTGCACAGAAGAGAAGCCTTTCCCGGTGTGACCAGGGTGTGGCCCAGGCTGGGCAGGGCACCCACTCCACTGTCCTCCGGCTGCCCGAGTCTGCTCATCAGTTTCCCTGACTCTTTGCAGCCCCAGCTGCCACCAGAAAGGAGGAAGATAGGCTTCCAAAAGGCCAGGCGTTGCCTCCAGGAAGCCTTCCAGCCCTCTCTCTGAACCAAGTTCAGATGGAGCTAAGGAGTGGCTTGTGGAAGAGACCCCTGCTGCCCTGCGCGCAGCAGCTGGAGCAGCCGCCCCTTCAGAGGACGGGGTGGAGGCCCGGAGGCCGTGACATCAGCCCTAGAGCCGCTGGAGAGGCCAGGCTGGCTGTGGCATGGCTCCTCCTGCAGATCCTGCCTCCCCTCAGGGTGCTGTCCAGGAAGGGCAGGGCAGGTGTGGGTCCAGTGGGCAGGTGGGGCTCAGCTGGCCACACACTGAAGGGCGGGGGTCCTGTGGCACGGGCTGTGTATGTTACAAAGGCTGTACGCTGTCTGAATTGTCCACGGCCGGGAGAGCTGGGCCAGGTGTGGTAGGGCCCCATGCTTTATGTTGGGCAAATGCCACACATTCAAAGGGCGTGGCCAAGCCCACTGGGCAGAGGGATGAGGCATGGGGATGTAGCTCTTGGGCAGTGGCAGCTGTGTCTGTGGGGTGAACTGAGCCCCAAGGATCTGAGACGAGCTGCTGGCCTGGAGCCTCTGTCTGAGTCTCTGCCCCCTGCCCCAGCTGCCTGCAGCTCCTGAGGAGCTAGGGCCCGGCCGAGCGTATGGCTGGGGAGCTCAGCGCCTCTTGGAGTGGCTGTGGGCCAAAGGCTTCCTGGGCTGGACCCGTGCCCTGCATCCAGAGGTCACTCTAATCTAGTCCCATGTTCACGGCCACTCCCCTGAACCCCAGTGACCAGGATGCTCCGGATGCTCTGCTGGGCCCATCCCTCCTCCCCAGCTGAGTCAGGGAGCTGGCTTGACCAGCGCCCTGAGGGCAGGGTCAAGGGCCGGCTGCTTAGGGTCTGCAGGCAGCGTGGCGGTCCTTTTCAGAGGTGAGCAGACCGAGGGTCCTGTAGAGTGACAGACTGGTCCTGTAGAGGCAGGGACAATGTCAGGGACCCAGGGTGTCAGGGAGCCACCGCCCCTTAGCAGTGGGGTGCCCCGCCCCTGCTGCGTTTCCCCCCTCTGGTTCCCTGGTCGGCACCGCCTCCTTTTTTTTTTTTTTTTTTTTTGCAGTACTGGGGGTTGAACCCAGGGCCTCGCTCGCGCCTGCATGCTTTACAAGTACTGGGCCACTGAGCTGCGCCCCCAGCCCATTTTTTTACTTTTTGAGACAGTGTCTTGCTAAATTACGCAGACTGACTCAGGTCTCGAACTTGAGATCCTCCTGTCTCCGCTTCCCGAGCCACTGGGATGACAGGCATGCGCCACCGTGCCCGGCTAGCACTGCCTTCTCCCAACACCTGACCCAGACCAGACCCCCTCGCTGAGGACCAGGACCCAGAGGGCAGCCCCAGGGACACTTGGCATGGGCTTGACTGGGCACAGGGAGCCCAGGGGCTGGGTTTTGCTGCCCCCTGGTGGCTCCCACCCTGCCCATGAGGAAGCCATGGCTCTGCAGCCTCTACAGCTTGGAGGAGGGAAGGGGGTCTGAGGTCCCCCAAATCGAACCTGCAGCTCCCACGGTGGGCTCCCCCCAGGTCCACCCCGGCTGCCACCAGGAGTCGCACTCCAGCACCTGGCTGGGGATGGGGGAGGGGACAGATGGCCCCCAGGCCTAGGCAGGTCTTTCCACAGGTTCTGGGAAAGTTGTTTGGGAGTGGGGGTGGGGACCCAGGTGGGAAGCCACGGGCTGGGGAATTCCTTGGCCCCGGGGACCTAAGCAGCCCCGGCCAGCTGGTTGGCACTCTGGGCCTTCTGTGCCCAGTGAGGCTCTCGATTGCCCTAAGTTGCCAGTGCTCCCCGCGGGCCCCCACTTCACATTTGGGCTCTGGTCTCCCTACCTATTAGCATGTCCCTTCTCTGATGGAGGGGGCAGCCTGGCAGCTGTCCTGTGCCCCTGGGCCCAGCTGGCTGAGGGCCTCCCGCTTCCCCGTGGGAGGAAGGTGCCCTTCCTTGCACAGAGGGCGTAGCTCCAGGCCTCTGCCCAGGTGTGGGCGCTCCCCAGTGGGCTCCATCTGCGCTCTCAGCTTTCTGGTCATTGGGGCAGCTGTTGGGATGTCGGCCAATGGTCACCTGCAGCAGTCCTGGGGCCCACGGCAGGCCAGCTGATTTGAGGGCGGTCTCAGGGCGGATGTCTGAGGACCTGTGGAGTAACAGCGTGCAGGCCTTGTGGGAGCCCTGGCCACGGCTGGCCTGCAGCAGGCACCCAGTAGACTGGGCATCCACGCTCCTCTCTGGGGGACACACGGTGCCATCCCCTCCAGCCTGGCCCTGTCCCCGGATCCAGATGGCACCTTGTCAGCATCTGTTGACCAAGAGTGGGACACAGAGGAAAGCAGCCCCCAGCTTTGCAGGCTTCAGGCCAGGGGGTTAGGACCCCATGGTTCCATGAGGACTTCTGGGCAGGATTAGCTGGCAGCTAGGGGGCCTGCGGCTGCACTGTGCACGCCGTTGAATGGCAGAATAACGGAGTGAATGAGTGAATGAATACACAAGAGAATGAGTGAATGAGGGGATGAATGAGTAGGGGGTTGTGAGGAGGGAGGGAGGGTGCTCTAATTTGTATTTTCCTAATGGCTACTGAGGTAGCCTGCAGCCGTAGCCCTGTGGCATCTGATCCCGTCAAATCTCAGAAGCTAAGCAAGGTCAGGCCTGGTTAGTCCTTGGATGGGAGACTGTCTGGGAACACAAGGTGCTGTAGGCTTGGGAGAAGGACCTGGCAACCCACTCCCCCAAAACAATCTGTCATTGAAAACCCTATGAACAGCAGAGAAGCACTGACAGTAGTGTTTCCCCTGTTGTACGTAGGGTCATTATGAGTCGGATGCCGACTCCATAGCACTTAACAACAACAACAACAACTGAGGTAGAGCATCTTTTGTGTCTTCTTCAGTTACGTGTTTTACTCATTTAAAAAAATTGGATCATTAGTTGCTATTGTTTAGATCCTGGATGCCCCCCAGCCTGTGGAGCGGTTGGGAGGTGGTGGGATGTCTGTAGCCCTGCCCTCCAGAAGACCTTGGGACCCAAGCCTTCTCCCTCTCTTGGCTTCCCAGCTGCACGAGGTGAGGGGTTATTCCACCGTGCGATCCTGCCAGGATGCGCTGCCTCGCCACAGGCCGAAGCCACAGAACCAAGCCGCCAGGACTGAAACTTTCAGCCACAATAAACCCTTCCCCCTTTTAAGTTGATAACTTCAGGTATTTTGTTACAGGACTAGAAAGCTGACTAACACATTTGTCTTTTTGTTGAGCTGTATGAGATTTTTGTTTCTTTTTTTCAAATGTAGCTTTTGGATGTGAGATTTCCATCTTTCGAGCACCTCCACCTGTGTGCGGTTTGCCTTTTGTCACCACCACAGCACACTCTGAAGAGAAGTCTTCAGTCCTGACGCAGCCCAGCTTAGCCTCGTTTCTGTTAGAGCTGGTGTCTGTGGTGCCCTGTCTAAGAAGCCCTGGCCCTTCGAGGCCCTTGTGGTTTCTCCCATGTTTCCTCTCTGTTTTGCAGTTTCAGTTTTTATAGTCAGGACACTCTTCCACCTCAAGTTAATTTTCTGAGTGTTACACGGGCAAAGGCTGAGATTCAGCTTTCTTTTCATTATCCCATGTCCCACCAACCAGATTTCGCCTGTCTTGCTATAGAAGTCAGAATACATTGTTGATTTTCTTCTTTTCTGTACTGGGGGCTTGAACCCAGGACCTTGTGCACACCTTGCAAGTGCTCTGCCACTGAGCTGCACCTCCAGATCTTTCTTTATTTATTTTTTCTCTCCCTTTCTTCCCTCCCTCCCTCCCTCCCTCCCTCTCTCTCTCTCTCTCTCTCTCTCTCTCTTTCTTTCTTTCTTTCTTTCTTTCTTTCTTTCTTTCTCTTTCTTTGTGGTACTGGGGGTTTAACCCAGGGCCTTGCGCCTGCATGCTTTGCAAGTGCTGGACCACTGAGCTGTACCCCCAGCCCATTTTTTTATTTTTTGTGACAGGGTCTCACTACGTTATGCAGACTGCCTCTGGGCTTGAATGTGTGATCCTCCTGCCTCTGCCTCCCAAGCCGCTGGGATTACAGGCGTGCGCCACTGCGCCCGGCTAATGTGTATTTTCATTGTTATTTCAGGGTCCTTGTCTGGCAGTTCCATCATTGCTGTCATTTTTGGGTCTATTCCTACTGAATTTTTTTGGTTGCTCTTTTTTCTTTTTTTAGCCTATTAGTACTCTCTTTTTTTTGCATTACTGGGGGGCTAAACCCAGGGCCTTGCGCATACTTTGCAAGTGCTCTATCACTGAGCTGCACCCTCAGCCCCTTTTTTAGATTTTAAAATTGAGACAGGGTCTCCCTAAGTTATCCAGGCTGCCTGTGGCCTTGAACCTCTGATCCCCCTGCCTCCACCTCCCTAGTTGCAGGGATTGCCAGCCCATGCCAGGCACCTATTAGTAGTTTCTGATTGAGTGATGGACATTGTGCTCTGACTGTGTTGATGACCTGGTGTTTTGAGGAGGGCGACGCTCCCTTTAAAGGAGCTTGTTTAGTTACTCGGTGCTCACTGTGATCTCTTGGTGGCCTTTTTTTTTTTTTTTTTTTTGCAGTACCCAGGGCCTTGTGCTTGCATGCTCTGCAAGTGCTGGACCACTGAGCTGCGCCCTCAGCCCATTTTTTTTTTTTTTTTTTTTTTTTTTTTTTTTTTACTTTTTTGAGGCAGGGTCTCTCCAAGTTACGCAGACTGCCTCTGGTCTCAAACTTGTGATCCTCCTGCCTCCGCCTCCCAAGTCGCTGGGATTACAGGTGTGTGCACCTCGCCCGGCTATGTGGCTCTTTCTCAAGTTTGCTACAGCACATCCCCAGTGGCTTTTTCTGTAGGGAGAGTTTGGCCCCCTACTAAGGCCTGGCCTTCCTGGGGTCTCTACTGACTGCCCGAGGGATCCACAGGGCTCTCCACACTGGCCACTCAGAGCTTGACTGTTTCCCTGCCCCACGAGCTCTAGGGAGCTCGGTCCACAGCTTCCGAGTAACTCACGTTTAGCGATTATGAGTTTTGTCTTTCACACGCAGCGGAGACTCGCGGGGACCCTGATGCAGAGTCTTGGAGCTCTTCACACGGGCAGTTCTTCCCCTCTGCACCTCTGCTTACGGCGCCATCTGTCTAAGCGTCCGGGGGCCCTGGTCTTTTCCTCCTTCACCCAGCAAGACTCTGAAGCTGCTGGGCTCCTTCTCCCTGCTCTGGGCCTCTTGGGCAAAGAGGTTGAGTCCTACTGACTTGTGACTCTGCTGACTTGTGTCTCTACTGACTTATGACTCCGTTAATGTGTGACTCGCCTGCAGCCATAGCCCTGTGGCATCCGATCCCGTCAGATTTCGGAAGCTAAGCAGGGTCGGGCCTGATGAGTACCTGGATGGGAGACCACCTGGGAAAACCAGAAGCTGTAGGCTTGGGAGAAGGACCTGGCAACCCCCTCCCAAAAATCAATCTGCCATTGAAAACCCTATGAACAGCAGCGAAGCACTGACAATAGTGTTTCCCCTATTGTACAGAGGGTCGCTATGAGTCGGATACCGACTCGATGGCACCTAACAACAACAACAACAATGTGTGACTCTTCTCTTGGGCACCATGTCTTCATATTGCTCAATTGTGCACACAGTTGATTCATCCATTTTCGGTTGTTCGCTTTGGGGGCAGGAAGGTAAAGCCAGCCTGCTATTTCCTGTGTTTGGGAGCAAGAGTAACCCATTACATTTTTTTTTTTTTTTGCAGTGCTGGAGATTGAACCCAGGGCCTCACACTTGCATGCTCTGCAGGTGCTGGACCACTGAGCTTCACCCCCAGCCCATTTTTTCACTTTTTTTTTTTTTTTTTTTTGAGATAGGGTCTCACTAAATGAGCGCAGACTGCCTCTGGTCTGGAACTTGTGATCCTCTTGCCTCGGACTCCCGAGCCGCTGGGATTACAGGTGTGTGTCACAGCGCCCGGCGCTCCCATTCCCTTTTTTATTGTTGTTGTTTGTTTTGAGACAGGGTCTCCCCATGTAGCCCGGGCTGGCCTTGGCCTCAAGATCCTCCTGCCTCTGCCTCCAGAGCACTGAGATTGCAGGAGTCCGTGCCTGGCTCTACCGGTTCTCTTCTGATGAGCACAGGTCTCCAGCGTCGCTCTGAGAGGGCAGTGTACGGCCGGCGCACACCTTCAGGCAGAGCGAGCATGCTCCTGCATCAAACTGGGCAATGAGTTAAAAAATATTTACTACAGTCTTCTAGACAGGAGGTCCCAGGGTGCGGTTCCTCTGGCAGTGTGGGATGTCCCTTGAGCTCACAAACCCTGTGTCCCATCGGGCCTTCCTGGGGGCTGTGCTGACCCTGGAGCATGCTCCTTCCGGTGGGCATCCTGGTCCCCCCTCCCGCGACTGAGCACCGACTGCGTCTCCCCTCAGCCTGGGCAGCTGCCTCCTCTTCTCTGTCCACACAGACACCCTTTCCCTTCTCAGCAGATGACCACTAGCGATGTTTGCCCTACTTGGAGTCCAGTGGCCCCTGAAGCTTCCAGAAGGTTCTAGGCACGGAGCCCTGTGACCCTCCCCCGGGTCCAATAGATAGGCAGATTAGCTGAGGCAATAGAAGGCAGAATGGAGGAAAAGGGGGCTGAAAGCAGCGCCTCCTGTTTGGCCACGCGTGTCTCTGAGGACGCGGGAAGGGAAGGACATTTTATGATGGGCCCCGCACTAATCAAAGCCATGAGCCATCTACAAAACAAAGACCCCAGGCCCAAGTCACACTAGGTACCCAGAGCTTGGTGCCCCGGGCCGATGCCACACTGGGCGTGCCCTAGTTTGGATAACACTGGAGGAAACCTGTGCCCCCTCTCTTTTTCTTCTTTTCTTCTCCACTTCTCCCCCTTTGCTCCTCTCTTTCCCTAGCAGCCATGTGCCCCTCTCCCTTCTCTCGGGGTGCCATCTTCCCTGTCCATCTAAGCTACTTCTCCCTCTAGAAGCTGCTTCACTCTGTTCTCTCTGACTTTTCCTTTCCCTGGGAAATAGAAACATCCTTATGCAGATTTCCCCAGGAAACCCAGTCTATTTCAAGTTCTTTTCCAGGTCTACCTAAGCTTTTCCAGGTGCCTCAGTCTTCTCTGTAATGATTTCTGAATGGTGTACTATCTTTTAATAAACCTTATCTTTATTCTCTCCTGTCACTGCAGTGTCGGGTGTAAATTCATTTACGTGCTGGATATAAGAACCAGGGTTATGTTGCCAAATTCCCGGACCAGTGCTCCAGACCTGCCTGCCCGCACTCCTCGTGAATCTCCGGCAACACAGTCCCCACCAGAGGGTCAAGGGGTCCGTTTATCTAGGGAACTGGGAACAGGAAGACCCGCCCTGCTTTGGCCCTCTGTCAGAGCTGTGTCTTGGAGCTGAGCCTAGGAGCAATGCAGAGCAGTGGCTTGGCTCTCGAACCACTTTGCAGGTCCCCAAGCCCTTTGTTCCTGTTGGGATGAGGCTCGGCTTGGCTTCCAGCTCAGTGTGCTAGATGGTCAAGTGCTAGAGAGTCAAGACTAGGGGCCCGGAAGCGCTGGAGGCTACTAACAACTCACGAAGAGCCTCCCAATTCCTCCCATCCTTGGGAAGGAGGGAGGTAGAGAAGGTGAGCTTCGAGAGTCAAGACCACCAGACCTCCAGTGCAGCGGAACACCTATTGCTGTAGCTCAGTGAGCGTGGCTCAGTTGGTAGAGCACCGCTCCGTCCTTCCAGAGGACTAGGGTTCAATCCTCAGCCCTGTAAGTATGGGAGAATGGGCCTGGTAGCCCACTCCTTAAAACAACCAGTCACTGAAATCCCTAGGAATAGCAGATGAAGCAGCCCGGCAGCCTCACAGCCTTTCAACAAATAGTTGCAGCACCGGAGGTGCTTACTTGTCTGTTGGGGAATCTTTAAAAGCACCCCATAATAGGGTACCTGAGACTAGCCTGAGGGACTGCCCCTCAGATGACCCCGGGGCCACATTCCACTCACTCACTCCTACCCCTCCCATCGAGTGACTAAAGATGGCCCCTGACCAGCCTGACCCTGTCGCAACCACCTCTACCTTGATTGGTCACCCCAAGCCCCCTGATTGGCTCCTAAGGCACCTTACCTGATTGGACTCCTACACAGCTAACCCACCAATACAAATTGCACCCCAAAATCACCCTATTTAAATAACTGTCCCACCTGTCATTCCTGTCAGGTATGTTTACCTGCCATTGTTGTTGTTGTTAGGTGCCATCGAGTCGGTATCCGACTCATAGCGACCCTCTGTACAACAGGGGAAACACTATTGTCAATGCTTGTCTGCTGTGCGTAGGGTTTTCAATGGCAGATTGATTTTGGGGAGGGGGTTGCCAGGTCCTTTTTCCAAGCCTACAGCTTCTGGTGTTCCCAGGTAGTCTCCCATCCAGGTACTAACCAGGCCCAACCCTGCTTAGCTTCGGAGATCTGACGGGATCAGATGCCACAGGGCTATGGCTGCAGGCCTTACCTGCCATACCTGCCAGGATTATACCCTGATTGGCTGTCCCCAGTACATATCCCCTTCCAGGAGCCCATATAAACAGGCTCCTGGACCCCACCTGTACCCTTCACTGTTCTCTAATTGCTGCCCGTACCCTGTCACTGTGATCCAGCGCTCCCCAATCCTGAGACAGACCATCTAGCAAGCCAGCGAGTCAAGACTAGCACTGGAGGCTGCTAGCAACTCACGAAGAGCCTCCCAATTCCTCCCATCCTTGGGAAGGAGGGAGGTAGAGAAGGTGAGATTCGAGAGTCAAGACCACCAGACCTCCAGTGCAGCGGAACACCTATTGCTGTAGCTTTCAGAGCAGAGCTGTACCATCAGTGAGCCAGCAGCATTGAATGCTGCTGGCTTTGAGTGGGCACCTATAAAGGGCTGCTTGCTGGTTGCCCCTCACTTGGGGAGCAACCCAATAAACTTTTCCTCTCCTGTTTTCCTCAGAAGGTCTCCAGAGGTCCTTATTTGGTGCCTCGGGCCATCACATCAACCCGGTCCTGAGGGTTCTTGATACCCACTTGTTGTTGGGGCAAGGTTTTGACCTTAGCCAGGCCTGAGCCGAACCCTGACAATTGTCTACGCCAAGAGATTTGGAAAACAGAGGCCTGGCTAACTGACTGGAAGAGATCCAAGTTTGTACCTATTCCCAAGAGGATCCATCCGAATGGGGAAATTATTGAACTACATCAGTAATATCTCACACAAGTCAAATTTTCCTAAAGATCATTCAAAAGCGACTGCAGCAGTGTATTGACAGAGAATTGCTAGAAAGTCAAGCTGGATCCAAAAGTGGGTGTAGAACCAGGGACATTGTTGACGCGAGATGGATTTTGTCTGAAAACAGAGAATACCAGAAGAATCCCAATCTATGTTTTATTGACTATGCAAAGACATTTGACTGTGTGGATCACAACAAATTATGGATAACATTGCAAAGAATGGGAACAGCAGAGCACTAATTAGACTCATGAGGAATCTGTACATGGACCAGGATGCAGTCATTTGAACAGAACACGGAAACATTGCCTGGTTTAAAGCCAGGAAAGGTGTCTGTCAGGACTGTATCCTTTCATCCTATCTCTTCAATCTCTACGCTGAGCAAATAATCCGAGAAGCTGGATTTTATGAAGAAGAACATGGCATCAGGATTGGAGGAAGACTCATTAACAACTTGTGATATGCAGATGACACAACTTCACCTGCTGAAAGGAAAGCGGATTTGAAACACTTGCTGATGGAGATCAAAGAACACAGCCTTCAGGATGGATGGCACCTCAACATGAGCAAAACAGAAATCCTTACAACTGGGTCAGTACGAAACTTTATGATAAATAGAGAAAAGATTGCGGCTGTCCAAGATTTTGTTTTACTTGATTCTGCAATTAAAACCCATGGAAGCAGCAGTCAAGAAATCAAAAGATACATTGCATTGGGAAAAGCTGTTGCAAGAGACTTCTTTGAAATGTTGAAAAGTAAAGATGTCACACTGAAGATGAAATTGTGCCTGACTCATGCCGTGGTGTTTTCCTTTTTTTTTTTTTTTTTTTTTTTTTGCAGTACTGGGGGTTGAACCCAGGGCCTCGTACTTGCATGCTTTGCAAGTGCTGTACACTGAGCTGCAGCCCCAGCCCATTTTTTTTTTTTTTTTTTTTTTTTAGTTTTTGAGACATGATCTCCCTAAATTACACAGACTGCTTCTGGTCTTGAAATTGTTATCCTCCTGCCTCTGCCTCCTGAGTTGCTGGGATTACAGGTGTGTGCCACCATGCCCGGCTGCCAGGGTATTTTCAGTTGCATCATATGGTTGTGAAAGCTGGACATGAATAAGGGAGACTGAAGAAGAGTTGATGCTTTTGAATTATGGTGCTGGAGATGAATATTGAACACACCATGGACTGCCAAAAGAACCAACAGAGCTGTCCTAGTGGAAGTTCAGCCAGAGGGCTCCTAGGAAGCAAAGATGGCTGGACTGCATCTTACATATTTTGGACATGTCGTCAGGAGGGCAATCCCTGGGAGAGCGGGGGATCAACGAAAAAAAGGAAGATTCTTAACTACATGGATTGACACAGTGACTGCAACAAAAGGCCGAAACATAAAAAAGATCGTGAGCCTGGCCCAGTGTTGAGCTGTGCTTCGTTCTGTTTCACATAGGGTCACTATGAGTCGGACCCATCCTGATGGCACTTAATGACGACACTGGTCTTGATAAGGGAGCTGTTGTTGTTGTTGTTGTTAGGTGCCGTCGAGTGGGTATCCAACTCATAGCGACCCTCTGTACAACAGGGGAAACACTATTGTCAGTGCTTCTCTGCTGTTCATAGGGTTTTCAATGGGAGATTGATTTTTGGTGGGGTTGCCAGGTCCTTCTCCCAAGCCTACAGCTTCTGGTGTTCCCAGGCGGTCTCCCATCCAGGTACTAACCAGGCCCGACCCTGCTTAGCTTCTGAGATCTGACGGGATCGGATGCCACAAGGCTACAGCTGCAGGCTGATAAGGGAGCAGGGTCCACTAAATGTTCTTTCTGCTTGGTGGGGGTGGTGTCTGTCTCCCACAGTCTTTCACCCTTCCTGGATGAATGTAGAGTGAGGAGTGATTTTAATTCTGCTTCCTTCTAGCAAGTGTGCTGTTTGTAAGGTTGTTCTCTATCAGGGAAGTGCTGACCACCAGACCACGGCCTTTGTCCCACAGGAGAAGCCCACTGATGTTCACATTACAGGCAGCTGGGAAGCACACGGCTGGGCTGGGACGTGGCTGGCTGCAGAGGGCCTTCTTCCCTTCCTTCCTGCCTGTCACCCTCCTAGTAAGGCAGTGCCATGCCTCCTGCAACACTGTCCTCGCTCGGCCCCGGGGCCTGTCACATGGTGTGAATGTGCTGGGCTGAGAGGCCTTGAGGGGCTGGCGAAGCTGGGCCCCTCTCTGGAGCCCCACCCACCTCTGCGGGGCTTCAGGCCTGCAGTGGGCCCCCGGCATCATGGCCTGCCGAGGCCACACCCTCAGAGGGGGCCGAGGGGTGTGGAGGCCCAGTGGGGAGCAGGTAGCCAGGGCGGCCGGGCATGGGGGAACAGCCCTTCCACATGGGCGATGGGGACAAGGCCCTGCTGCGCTTGGAGCCCCCGTTCCACACCTGCGAAGTGACAGCAAGAACTGCCCTGGCTGCTTCCTCCCAGGGGACCGGTGGGGAGCCCCTCTGTGTTCTCAGGGATGGCAAGGGGTCCTGCTTCGCCCCAGCGGGTGAGGGTGGCTCCTGGCCCCGGCTCCTGCAGAAAGAAACAGTCCTCCCTCGGGGAGCTGTGCTCAGGAACATGCAGGTTGAAGCCAGCCGGGGCCCGGCAGGCCAAGGTGGGCTGTGTCAACGCAGAGGGGTTTCCTGCAGCGCCTCCGAGTTCAGACAGGGGCTCTGGCGTTCCTTAGGTAAAGGAGCGCAGCCCTGTTCCTTGATCAGGAGGGTGCAGAGTCTCAAGTCTCAGGGGAACCTGGGGTAGTTTTATTAGGCTTCTCTCTCTCCCTGCACTGCTATCTCTGCTGGCAGCCCTGCCCTGGGAGATAAGACCCGAGTCTGTGCTGGGACATACAGTCCAAGGGTTGGAACTGGGTGGAGATGGGCTTTCTGTCTGCCTGGGTGCCCCTGTCCTCGGGTGTCACTGACAGCCAGTTAGCTGGGAACTGGGGACCAAGCAGAGCCACCCTCCCTCCCTGGGCCCTGCCCAGCTATGGGGCGGAATCCACCTGACCGCGATCCTGAGAGGCCCTGGGTTGGTGCCAGTCTGGCTCACCTTGAGTCCTCATGAGGGACAGGCTGGGAGAGCTGGCTCACCTGGCTGGGAACGGCTAAGGGGCTTGGACGACTCCCTGGGATTTGTGGTTAGAAGCCAAGATGGCGCTCCCTGGGGGTCTTCTGGGCATGGTCTTGGAGGGTTTCCCACCACTGCATCCCTTCCCATAGGTGGACGGGGCACCGGACAATGCCACATAGAGAATACGTAAGCAGCTGCGTGTAAGGCTGAGCCACTAAATAAAATGTGAGTCACTTCCCTGAAAGTCTCCCTGAGTGGTTGTGTGTCTGCATCGGTGCTTGCCTCTGGTGGGTTCATGGGGCCTTGTGTGCCTTGGAGGCCTCCGGGCCGAGAGACTCCACACCCAGCCTGTCCCCCACCCCCAGCTGTGGGCCCCTGAGGGCCCACTCTCGATGACCCTTGCTGCCTCCCTCGGGTCAGCAGGTCCAGACACACCAGCAGGATGGTGCCCCTCGGGGGCTCAGGACTCCTTGGGGTTGGGCAGAGGCCCCGGGGAGGGCAGCAGCCAGTTCTCCAGGTCCATGTGGTCAGACAGGGGGTGGAGGCTGAAGGAGGGGCTGGCCCCATTCACCCCATGCTACGGGGGTCACCCAAGGTCATCTCCTGAGCACATCCTGGGCCAGCCCTGTCATTCCTGCCAGGACATTGCCAGCCCCAGGGGCTGCTGCCCTACTGCCTGGGTGGGGGAGAAACGAGGCCTTGGGCCAGTTGAGGAGTTCTGGGGTGGCAGGCAGCTCCTCTCCTTCTATGCCTGCCCCACCCCAGGTGCCATGCGTCATCCTCCTGGGTCCCCAGCTATGTGCCCCGGGTGCCACTGTGCAGAGAGGAGGAGTGTGTTGTGGGTGCCGAGGGCTGCCCTAGTGCAATGCAGGTACCCATGGCTCTGGGAGGCCTGTTCAGCCCAGAGCCCTCTGTCCCCCATTCCCAGGGCCCAGGAAACACAGACAGCACAGGGCTCCATTCCCAGGCAGCCCCCTGCACCCTGGAGCTCTAGGCCTCCGGTATTACTGAAGATTTGCGGGGGCAGGGAGAGGCAGTCTGGAAATCTGGCAACAAAACCTTGGCCCTTGCATCTGGCATATAAATGAATTAACACCCAACACAGAAGCTACAGTGGGGGCACAGAACTAGTTTATTAACGACGGTATGCCATTAAGAAATGATGACGGAGAAGCCTGAGGCGCCTGGAGAAGCTTCGGTAGGCCTGCAAAGGAACTTGAAATAAACCGGGTTTCCTGGGAGGGTCTGCATAAGGATGTTTCTGTTTCCCGAGGAAAGTCAGAGAGAACAGAGTTAAGCAGTTTCTAGAAGGAGAAGTAGCTTAGGTACACAGAGAAGATGGCGGCCCGGGAGAAAGGAGAGGGCCTGGCTCAAGGGACCTCACAGTTCCCTGAGCTCACTGCCTGGCTGGGGAAAGCACCTGTCCGCTTGGCCTGAGGGAGTGTGGCACAGCGGCAGGTGCGGCTGTGCTCAGAGGGGCTGGTGTGGGCTTGGGCTGGCCAAAGGAGGGAGGCTCCCCTGGACCTGCCTCTGCTCGCCCGCTAGCCCGGTTCACACAGAAGGGAAGCTGGGCTGTGGGGCAGGTCTCCGGGGGGTCAGTCCCAGGGCTGTGAGCTGCCCCCGGAGGCCCTGACTTTCCAGCTGACCCGGCAGTCCCAGGGTCCTGTGCTGCCAGTCTACACAGAAGACCTGTTTCCGTGGGCGCAATTCCCCTGTCGAGGATGCCTCTGGAGTCCTGCCCTGTCCTCCCGATATCTTCTAATGCTGCGGCCCCCTCTGCCCCCTGGGGACCTAGGCACCTCTGGGCACTGTGTTTGGCTGAGCCGCATGCAGCCTGGCCAGGGGCTGGGGTCCAGGAACTCAGACCTGCTGAGCTGCCTCCTGAGGCCCTGACCTCCCAGCTGACCCAGCAGTTCCTGGGGTCCTGTGCTGCCGGTCTGCACAGAAGACCTATTTCCATGGGCACAGCTCCCCTGTCAAGGACCCTGCTGGAGTCCTCCCCTGCCCTCTGCCATCTGCTAATGCTGCTGCCCCCTCTGCCCCTGGGGGACCTAGATAGATATCCTTGGGCACTGTGTTTGGCTGAGCCGCATGCAGCCTGGCCAGGGGCTGGGGCCCAGGAACTCAGACCTGCTGGGGTGTAATCCATCCCCCGCCCCTCCCCGGACCCTGGCTGAGCCCTGTCTGCAGGAGCTGTCCCGCTCGTGCCCTCCCACCGCCCAGCCTGGCTCTTGGTTCCTTGTCTTGCAGCCCAGCAAGGGCACGGTGACCCGGCAGAGCCTGCACTCAGGACAGCGTCTGACGCTGCAGCCAAGGCCACCTCTGCAAGGTGGAGGACAGAAAGCACTGTGTCCTGTGCTTGCTCTGCGCCATCTGCCAGCCCGGCCAGAGGGTGCAGAAGAAAGGCCAGTCGGCAGGTGGCGGGTGCCCACCCTGGGTTCACGCCTGTCCCCAGTGCCCCTGCTGCTGGAGCCCCGGGTGTTCTCAGGTTCCGGGGGAGACAGCAACCTTGGCCAGGCCCGGGCCCATCCATCCCAGCCTCCAGGGAGGAAGAAAAGGGTGTGCGGGGGAGGGAGGTGGGAGGGGGCAGCCGAGGAGAGGGGAAGGCCGCGGGGGAAGGGAGGCAGCCTTGGTGGCTCCACCTTGTGGTCTGAACGGAGCTGTGCAGCGGCGCCAGGCAGGGACTGGGCTGATTGAGGCGCTGGCCTGCGGTCAACCCCGCTGTTCATTGAGCGTGAAGTGTGAGCTCAGTTGCTGCCCAGCCCGTGCAGTGTTGGTGGGAGGAACGGGGAGGGACCCCTGGACTCACGTCCTTGCCTGTCCTTGTCCAGGCCAGCCTAGAGCCCCCCCCCCCCCAGCATTCTGAGAGGGGTCAGCTTCTCTCCCAGGTCCTTCCAGCAGAGCAGCTGGGGCTGTGAAAACTCAGAACCCTGGGTCCTAACCCATGGAAGCCTGGCTCCCTGCCAACCTGGGGCCCATGGCCCTCTGCCCATCCCTCTCTGTTTTCCAGACATCAATAGCCAGGACACGGTGTGTGCTGACCGCCCACTGGACCTTCTCACCTGGAGGGACCCTGGAGAAATGTCCTCAGGTGCACAGCGTTTCTGTGTCCTGAGAAGACCTCCCCTAGTTAGGGGCTGGGATTTAGCTCAGTTGGTAGAGCACCACTCTGCATTCTCTGAGGTCCCGAGTTCGATTCCTGGCACCACAAAAATGTCTACCCTGGGCCAAGTAGGTGATCTGAGGGCGCGGCTCTCAGCCTTGCCCGGGGGAGGGGCCGTTGTGCCCGCTGGACGGTGAGCACCTCCCCAGCAGACAGTGCCTAAGCCCTGGCCGGCAGCCTCCATGTCAGGAGCGAGCCCGCAGCCGGCACCACAGCTAGCGAGCGGGCCACGGATTCCAGGAGGGGCACTCGGCCCCCTCGTGCACTGCCGGAGGCCCCCGGGGACGTGGCTGCAGGAGCCCTGCTGTGGGGCCGTGGCCAGTTCTGTCCCGGTGGTGGTGGCCCCTCTGTCATTTTGCCCTCTGCACTGTCCCCCCTCCCTTGCCCATCCCTCCAGGTCTCTTGCTTCCTCCGTCCTCCTCATCTCCCCAGAAGGGGCTTGGAAAAGTGAGGAGGACCTGAGCCCCAGCCCAGGCTGCTGCCCAGCCTGCTGCCCTGAGCCCCTTGTAGCCCAGGAGCCTCCTGGATCAGTTCGCGGTGCTGAGCCTGCTGCCCCATGTCCCGTCTCGTGGCTGCTCTGTTCCAGGTGCATTGTGTGGCTTGAGAAAGAAATAGCACCCGGAACCAACAGCACTGGCACCACCTGCTCCCGTTTGCGGGAGTTTTACTTTCTTTTGGTCATCGCTGCCGTCGGTCCTGTTGTGGCTGCGCTAATAATCCACACGCGGATGCAAAGAAAGAGGCAAGCCGGATGCGGTGGCGCACGCCTGTCATCCCAGCGGCTTGGGAGGCGGAGGCAGGAGGATCGCAAGTGCAAGATGAGAGGCAGTCTGCGTAACTGAGACCCTGTCTCAAAAAGAAAAAAAAATAAATAAATAAAGGCTGGGGGTGCAGCTCAGTGGTCCAGCATTTGCAGAGCACGCAGGTGTGAGGCCTTGGTTCAAACCCCAGTACCGCAAAACAAACAAACAAACAAACAACAACAACAACAAAAAAAACGAGAAAAGAAAGGAAGAGGTGAGCCAGTGAGCCCCCAAGGGTGTACTCCAGGGTCGGGTCCCACCTCCGCGACTCCTGAGGTTTTGGCTGCTCCTCCCTGGGAGGTGCCACCAGGAGCCCTCGCAGGGTTTGGGGCTCCCTCTCTGGGGCAGTTGCTGCTGGCTGGCAAGTGGGCTTCTTGCTCTTGCCCAAAGCCCCAATATCACATGGCCTCATTGAAGGGATGGCAAAGTGGGGCCCCACAACCGAGGAGCCTTGACCACCCAGACCACTCCTAAGCAATGGCCCCCAGCTCCCCTCTGCCTCTGGGGAGCCCAGGTCAGGCTGTGCTAGGAGAGGCTGGGGTGGGAAGGTCAGCAGCTGGCCTGCTGTGGACAGGGCTGTATCCTCACAGCGGAGGCCAGGAGTCAGTCCATCCTTCCTTCCCCTGTCCAGCGCTTTGTCCTCCTCTGGGCACCTCAGCTGGGTTGAGCAGAGCTGAGCACTAGAGTCCAGCATGCAGACCCAGCTCAGGACTAGGCAGCCCCAGGCGTGGTCCAGGGGAGCCGGCGCACAGGGCAAGGTGGG
The DNA here is from genome assembly GCA_007922755.1 of Pedetes capensis. Classification (NCBI taxonomy): domain Eukaryota; kingdom Metazoa; phylum Chordata; class Mammalia; order Rodentia; family Pedetidae; genus Pedetes; species Pedetes capensis. Next base: position 170,753 of record VMDO01002333.1, read on the forward strand.
CACCAGATCGGCACACCCATGTGTTGTCACCCCTGGTCTCCCAGGTGCAGGGAGGGCTGGGCACTTCAGGTTTGGAGAATGGCCAGAGGTTTCCCCCTGCCCCTTCTCAGCCTGACTCTGGGGAGGGATTGGGTCCGTCCTCCGTGAAATGTTCTCCCCCTTCTATTGTTGTTAGGTGCCCTCGAGGCAGTGTCTGAGTCATAGAGACCCCAGGTACAACAGGTCAAACATTACTGTCAGTGCTTCTCTGATATTCATAGGGTTTTCAATGGCTGATTGTGTTTTGGGAGTGGGTTGCTGGGTTCTTCTCCCCAGCCTACAGCACCTGGTGTTCCCAGGAGGTCTCCCATCCAGGTACTGACCAGGCCTAACTGTACTTAGCTTCCGAGATCTGATGGGATCCGATGCCACGGTGGTACGGCCCCCCTTCTATGGAGATAGTTAAATTAGGCAGAAGGGGTCTCAGCCTTGTCCAGGGGAGGGGGCTTATTCTGCTCCCTGGGAGGTCAGTACCCTCTTCCAGCAGCAGGGCCTCATCTTCTCCCATGCTGGGCCTCCTGGGAGCCAAGCTCAGTGAGGAGCAGTGTCCACCTTACATTCTCTCAGAGAGGGTCAGGGCTGTGGGCAAGGCCACACAGCCCAAAGCCCAGGATGTGGGTCCTGCTCTGCTCTGGTCTGCGTCCATTCCCCTGGCCAGTTGCTCCGGCCTCTCTCCTGATGCGCCTTTTTGTTTCAGACCATGTGACCATGGTGACGGTCCCTCGGCAGGTACCACCGTTCCTCTGCCTGCTGCTTGTTGTTGCTCTGGGGTGTCTGGGAGGGGTGGGTCTCCCAGGCGGTGGAGGGCCCTGGATCCTTCGTCCACAGCTGAGCTTGACACCAAAATGTTCGTGAGGACCCTGGGCCCCGTGGGTCGGGAGCCTGAAAGATAGGTCTTCATTCTGGATCTATCTGGCAGCACAAGAGACCAGAGAAACTGGCGAGTCTGTGGTTACTGAGGCCCCGCAAGCCCCGCCTGACTGCCACGGTGGCTGCGGAGGAGACCGTCCCTGTGGGAAGGACCCAAGCCGCTGATCAACAAGGTTGGCCACCAGACTTCTGGGACGGCACCTGCTGGGAGCTGCATGCACCTGTCCTGGGCTTGCTCCAGCCTCCAGCAGCAGGAGATACGGCCCTGGTCCTGTCCCGGGGGTCGCCACACGCCATCCCCATCAGATGGGTGTTGGGGACAAAGGAGCCCCAGGCAACAGGCAGGCGTAACCTGCAGTTGAGATAACATTCAGAAGGTAATCTCGCGATTCAGAGCATATCAGAATAACAAGTGCACCGGTGATGGTTATATCAGAATAACAAGTGCACCGGTGATGGTTGTATCAGAATAACAAGTGCACCGGTGATGGTTGTGATTAGGCAAG
>VMDO01002334.1:0-78007 GCA_007922755.1 Pedetes capensis
CGTCTATTGAATATACCATGGACTGCCAAAAGAACCAACAGATCTGTCCTAGAAGAGGTACAACCAGAGTGCTCCTTGGAAGCAAAAATGGCCAAACTGCGTCTTACATATTTTGGACATGTAGTCAGGAGAGAACAATCCCTGGAGAAGGACATCATGTTTGGAAGAGTGGCAGGTCAACGGAAAAGAGGAAAACCCTGCACCAGATGGATTAACACAGTGTCTGCAACAATGGGCTTAAACATAAATAAGATGGTTTGCCTGGCACAGAATCAGCAAGTGTTTCGATCTGCTGTACATAGGGTCGCTATGAGTCGGACTCGACTCGACGGCACCTAACAACAACAACAACTATTACTATATTTGACCCACCACACAATTTTTTACAGCAAATAATATTATGCTAACAGTCTGTCAACTTAATTTTTTTGGAGTTTTCAAACACATTAAATTGTGGTGTCTAATATACATTGTTTTTGCCAGAGCTTTCAAAAAAGTTTACATTATTTTTAGAATGAAATATAAATAAAATAAATGTATATGTATCCCTGAAACTCTTTCACAAGGCCCCAAGTTTTCATGAAATATAGTTAAAAGTCCACTTGACTAAATGCTTTCAAAAATTCATCCCAGGTTCAACATTTTATTGTTGAATATTTTTCTAATTTTCTAAAGGAAGTTGTATTGGTCTTTATACATAGGAAATAAACCTCTTCTGCCTTTGAAATAAAATAGCATATGAGAACTGTCAAGTGACACACATGATATTTTCAGTATCATTATATATTTAGAGACTAAGAACTTCTTTAGAGTACTTCAGTTCTAGAATCTTATTTCTCTGAGATATAATAACAGCCAATATGCTAAAAATGGCCCAAATTTCCTATTATGCAATGACATAAATTGTCCGGAAAGTCCTTCAAAACAAAGTCAAAATTAATTTTTATGTGTTTTTCTTATATCCAATGGCAATTTGATGAATCTCAAAGTTACTAATTAGAACAAAAACAGGAAAACCATTTTCTTTTGCTAGGGGACATGGACCATGATGACATCTGCCGTGAGTAGTTGCAACAGTAAATGAATGCCACACCCAAGCACAGATCAGAAACTCAGCCAAGCCAAAAGAAAACTGAGTCCTACCTAGAGGCAAGACTGACTGCCATAAGATCATTCTCTGGACAGTACTATGCCATCAGTCTGTAGGAAATTTAAGCTCCTCAAGGACCTTCCTATTGTCATTATTTGTCAATCCTGGGGGCCTTGAAAGGAGACATTATCATATGCGGTAAAGAGGTCACTCAAACCAACTGGATGCAGGCATTCCTGAGTTTGAATTCAATGTTTTGCATGCTGCCATGTGACCTTAGGCAGGTTACCTAACTACCCCGACCCTACTAGCACTTATGAGAAAATGATCACTTGAAATGAACTCAGGGACCAAATCAGCCCAACCCTGAAACCCCATGCCTAGGCACAGGACAGGCTTCTGATTCCCATTCAATTTCCTTGGCTTCATTGTCTAAAGAACTGGGTAGGTCTAACCATTCTACCTCCTGGAAGGAGAGGATGCTGCGTCCCTGTGCACCAGAGACTTGGAAGCCCCTCTGGGTCCTTGTCCAAGGTATGTGGTAGAAGGGCAGGAATTGTTTTTTCTTTTTTCTTTTGTTTTTCTTTTGCAAAACATTTGAGAAGCTTGAGGGAAACAATCTTTGTGAGCCCCTGTGAACATGTAATTTGAGATGGCCTCCCAGCTGGACCAGCCTTGCCAAGTGTCAGGCTAGAGACCACAGAGAAAAGGAGGGTTTCCGCACAAAGGACACATGGGTCTCTGGGAGTAGATGATCTAAGGTTGAACCAAAATAAACTTGTCACAGTCTGAATACTAGGACAGGCAACACCAACTCCTAGTACATTCGGCCTCCCATCTTGTGGGCCAGACTGGAGATGGCTCCCAGATGGAGAAAGAGTACAACATGGCTCATGGCCATCCTCACCCCATGGGTGTGGCCTCAGCTAAAAGGTCAGAAGACAACGTGGGGTTGCTGGCAGGTTGATTTTACAACTGGCCAGGCTTGTCCATCTATATCATTATATCATTATGTCCCAAGATCTGACACTGGTTAAAAAAATAACTTCCTGCCTGCTCCTTCCAGGGAGATTATATCTATTTCTATTTCTCAGGATAATCCTTATACTAGGCTCAGTTTATTTTTCTCTCCAGATTTTCCCCTTGGCTTCAGCCATTTGCTCAGTGGAGAATCTCAGAGGCTGACATAACCATCACCTCATTTCCTAAAAGTGTCACTCACCTCAACCTCCCACACAGCAGGAAGTAGGGATGACATGAGCCTCGGCCTCTCTAGCACGCAGGTCTAAACTGCTGGAGGCCAAAGATAGCAAGGGTCCAACAGAAAAATTCTTCTTCCCCCCTATTTTTCCAATGAACTGTGCCATGATATTCTAAGACTGTCCCTTACATTCTCTCTAAAGATTCCCCATGTGATCACACTCCTTTTGTGCCTCCTTGTAAGGCTATGCCCAACTCAGTGACATACCACTTTGTATTTTCTTTCCCCTCTTACTTGCCTTTTCTTATTTATCCCTCACTCTTACTGCCCTAGGATTGTACTTTGGATGAAATGTTAGCGTGTTTGCCTCACTCTCTATTCTAAACTATCTAGCCTAGGACAACCTTCATTATCTTTGCTCTCTCTCTCTAGCTGCAGGAATTAATTCACACAGACTTCCCACCTCTAATCGCTTTCTCTTCAAATTATGTATCTCCCAAATGGAAGTGGGGTAGCATACCTCTCCACCCATTACACCAATTCTATTATTCCCTTCATTTTCACCTCATTTATTTTTGGTTTATACCTTGAATTTGGAGTTTTAGGATGTCCTTGGTTGATTGATAAAAACTAAAAAAAAAATCCATCTACATGCTTTTCATGGGATCTAGAGAAAAATACTCTCCCATTCACAGAGATCCTGAGCAAGGATAGAAAGTGTGAGGCCAAGTGAATCCAAACAAGAGTTTACATGGCAGAGTTCACTCAAGGGGAGCATTTCCCAAAGTCTAATGCATAGAACACTAGTTTGTATGGGATTAGTAGATGTTCCAAAATTGAAATGATTCTGTTCTCCAATATACTTGGGTGCCTGAAGTTTAAACAAAATTAAATAGTTCCCTTCACCCCACAGGATTTCCAAGACTTTGCATTAGAAAGGAATAATGTTATTCTCCATAAAAAAGAGTTCGTAGCATTTCCAGAATTTATTGGAACCTATATCTTTGCCCTGAGCACCCAAAAGTATTGATGTTACACTAAGTATATACTTTCTATGGTTGGTGATATGGCAGAAATTCCAGAAGTACCAGCACCAGGGAAGAAGTGTTTGTACTCTTCAGACTTCAAGTCCCAGAGTCTTTGTGTCCCTGCTGAAAATTTTACAGCTGTTATAGTCAACTTTACTTTTCTGTCCCTTTGAGAGAATGTTAGAAGTCTGGTCTCTGTATGATGATAGAACTAATAAAGGGTGAGTTAGGTGCTTTTGAGTCAAGTCCAACCTGTAGTGACCCTATATACTTATTCATAGGGTTTTCAATGGCTAATTATCTCAGGATTGCTTTGGGAGTGGGCTCCCATAGTAAAGGATGAGGCTGACCATTAAGAACTCACTCTAGACCACATCGACTTTCTTCCTTCTAGTCTCTTCCATTCACAGATTGATTGTATTTATAGTTCTTCCTCATCCTTCCCATATAATGTTGCAGTGACTCCCTCAACCTCACTCATAACCACTGTCTGTCTAACTAGGAATATCCCAGCAGAAGGAAGACTTGTGGCTTTACCTTCCTGGCCTGTGTATTTCCACATATGCCCCCACCCTAGCCTAGCGCAACTGAGATCAGCAGTTACTGAAGGTTCAAGGCATTTTGTCCCCCTCTCCACCCACCGGTGCTCCCTGAACTCATTTCTCAGTTCTAGGATTAATAAAGTGCAACCAGAAATTTTGCTGCTATTAGCCTAGGGGCTTAAAGCTGCCATCACTACATAAAATCTTGGGAATGAAGGACTTAGTAAGCAAAGCAGGCTAATGACTCCCATCCCTCTGGTAATAAGCAGCGGAAATGAGTGGCTGGGGGAAGCCAGTGCCCCACATAAATCCATGTGTTGGCAGGCCTGTTTGCTGGAACAGCAGTAGCAGCAAGCTGGGAGAAAGCTGGAGGGTGTGGCCAGGACTGACCATCAAACTGCACATATCAGGAAAGGAAGAGTCTTTGGAGACCACCTAAAGTATCCCTCTCCTTTCTCATGGGAAGTGACAGAAGTTCAGAGAAGGAAACTTGCTAGCCTAAGATAGCAGCATGAGTTAGTGGTTGAGTCAGGAGTAGAACACAAGCTAATCTTCCCAGAGCAAAATCTAGAGCAGCTCAGCCAGGCTGTTTTGAGAAAAGATTCTCTTTCGGACTTTCAGGCTTTAATGTATACCACTGAAGTTTGGGGAGACAGTGATATCACAACAGAGTGAAAACTGTAGTGTGGCAATTCTTATTTTTATGTATATGCCTATTTTCCCCTCTCTAAAGACAGAGAGGCCTATACCTATACCAATCTGGTGTCTGATCTTGTCAGATCTTGGAAATGAAGCAAGGTCAGGCCTGATGGGAGACTGCCTGGGAATACCTGGTGCTGTAGTCTTGGGAGAAGGACCTCACAGCCCACTCCTGAAACAATCAGCCATCGAAACCCCTGTAAATAGCAGGGGAGCACTGACATAGTGCCAGGCATGGCACAGTGTTGGGTAGTGTTTCGTCTGTTGTACATAGCGTCACTATGAGTCAGACCCAACTCCATGGCACCTAACAACAACAACAAAGACAGAGGGTGGACAGTACTGAAATGTAAATATCATACTAACATCCTCAGGAGGAAATTTAGGAGACAATCTGTATTCTGGATTCTTCCATCGCAGCCAAAGAACAAAATTTGATATAACAGTTTAATTAGGGGAATAACTGTTGGAGTGTAGAACAAAGACGAGTGGGGGAGACATGGGAGGCACTCTGGAATCCATTCCTCCTTGGTCTAACTCAACAGAATATATCTCCTTTCAACACCGAGGGAACTGTGGGCTTCCTTGGAAAACAGGCCAGAGCTTGTCCCACTCTCTAGGCACTAACCCCAAAAGAAGAAAGTCTGTCTATTTTGCAAACTTTATGTTTTCCTACAAATTCTCCCTTCTACAGGCAAGGGGAAGACATCAGCACCAGGGGTATAACCCAATCCCAGCTGATAGGAAACTTCTGTAGGGTCCAAAGGAGTCCCTCAGATCCCAGAAATCTGGAAAGTGACGACTTTCCAAGTGCAGATCTACCAACTCAGCATGCTGTGTTCCAAGAATAAGCCAAGCATGGAGGAACTCCCCAGCCAGGGAAAATCACATCTCCTAATGAGCAAGGTCTGTTCCCAGAGACAGTTCTTGTTTCCTTGCTTCCTATGGGACTGGCAGTCAGGTAAGCCTCTCATCTCAGGCTCTTGGACGCACTCAGCTGTGACTTGAGGTCTGGGTCAGCAGCCCACCTTCAGCAAGGAAAGTAACAAAAGAACTCAGAGGATTGGGTGCAGCTCAGTGGTAGACCTCATGCCTAGCACAGGCCAGGCTCTGGGTTTGAGAAAGAAAGGAAAGAAAGGAAAGGAAAGGAGAGGAGAGGAGAGGAGAAAGGAATGATGGAAGGAGAAAGAGAAAAAGAAAGGAAAGTAAGAAGGAAAGATGGAAGGAAGGGCAGACTAGGATATGAGGTTATGATACCTCTTCTTCAAAGGCATAGCAGGGCCTAGGGAAGAGAAAATCCCAAACACACAAGTGTCTCAGCATCCTTCCTGGAAGCTGTCTGTCTAGAGTATATAATGAATTACTTCTGTGTCATGTTCTGAAGGACATGGAGCTCATATCCCTGAGCCAAAAGATCATGTACTATACCCACCTCAGGTGCAATTCATCACCCCTTAGGCTCCAGAGGCACAAGAAGACAGAGAATTAATATCCCCTACAGGTCTATTTAGGGCTGGGATTTAGTTCAGTTTGTAGAGCGCTGCTCTGCAGTATCTGAAGTCCTGGGTTTGATTCCCAGCACCACAAAAATTGGAGAAGGAGGTGGCAGTCCACTTTCAAGGCAATCCCAAAACAATCAGCCATTGGAAACCCTATAAGGGTCACTATGAGTCAGACACGACTTGATGGCACCTAACAACAACACAACAACAGGCCTACTTAGCTCAGTGGGGCTGGGATTTGGCTCAGCTGGTAGAGCACTGCTCTCAAGTCCCTGAGGTCCCAGGTTCGATTTCCAGGACCACAAAAATGGGAGAAGGACATGGCAATCCACTCCCAAGGCAATCCTAAAACAATCAGCCATTGAAAACCCTACAAAGGTTGCTATAAGTCAGACACGACTTGACAGCACCTAACAACAACAACAACAAGCCTAGAGGAGCTGGGGTTTAGCTCAGTTGGTAGAGTGCTGCTCGGTGCTCTCTGAGGCCCTGGGTTTGATCCCCAACACCACAGAAATGGGAGAAGGACATTGCAGCTCACTCCCAAAGCAATCCAAAGCAAGCAGCCATTGAAAACCCTATGAAGAGTAGAGAACTGACGTAGTGTCAGGCATGGGAAGGTGTTGGGGAGTGTTTGTTTCTATTGTACATAGGGTCACAATGAGTCAGACCCAATTTGACAGCACCTAACAACAGTAGGCCTGGAGCCCCCAGATGGTTCCAATGGAGATGCCTGGTCCCTGAGCCTCTCAGCACAGGGCATCCACACAGGCTTAGGCCTCAGAGCAAGAGTCACAAACCAGAGTCTCTGAGCAGTGGAGACAACCCAGAGACTATATAGATTTTCTGCTGGGGCCCCTGACCAGAGCCCTGCTTAAAAATATCCCCAGGAAAGTTATTTATACACATTGTGAAATGCCTAAGAGATTGATAACTTAGATTCATTATCACCCCCCAAAATGTCTAACCCCCTCCCACTTGCTACCACACCCACTTTCACATATGCTCCAGACCCTTCCTTGCCCACTCCATATTGCCTACCCACTATAATGCCAGTTTCAAATTCCTGGTATGGCCTTGAAAGTCCTTCATGATCTGTACTCGCTCCATCATTCTAAACTCCCTTCCCCCAACCCATGCACTCTGAGCCACAATCATACCACTCTCGTCATCAGTCCCCAGGCATACTCTGCACTTGGACTCATACTGTCCTTTGCCTCGCCTTCTACATCACTGTCACTATCCATCTGCATCACTCTTTGTTGAAGGACAAGCACAATTCTCACCTGCTGCAGAAAGGATTCTGTTCTAAGTCAGAATTAGCAACTCCTATCCTTGTACCACCATTGAAGGAAACATGAACTTCGCAAATCATGGCAAAGGCTCATGCATGAATTTATTTATAAACATCACCTGAGTTGTTAAGAGTATGCCAAGCCCCCAGCACTTCACTAAAGACTGTTACTTTACAAAACTGAATAAGACATAGTTGGACCTTCTAGGTGTCCATAGTCTAAAAGGACAGTCTGATAAAATAACAGAAGCCGCAGCATAACATGATTGCTTTAGTGGACATTCAAATAGCATGCTGGGGCAGAGGGGCACTAGCACAGATGAAGGATATGCTAATCAGACTCAAGTGCTGTTAATGAAATACCAGTGACCACAGGGAAGGGCCTTGGGAGTTACAGGACTGGTACAGGACAAGAACCAGCCTGGTTAGAGATTGCTCAGCAACAATGAAGACTCTGCTACTCTAGAAAGATCCTGAGATGCTTACGGCACAGTTGGCAAGGCTTCCCAGAAGAAATCAGGCTGGACCCTCTTCAGGCTGTAGGGGGCAATGGAATTTAAGAGCCTACTCCAAGTTCAACTCAACTCAGTTGCAACAAGCAAGTCCGGGCCCTATGCTGCCACCTCCTCCATCAAACCAAGCTCAAGCCTTGAAAGCCGAGCCCCAGTTCCAGAAAATCAGAGTTATACCCAAAAGGATGCAGGATAAGAACATATTCTGGAGCCCCTTGCACATGCCTTTCTGCATTCTCAATTTCTGTCACCTACCTGACAGCTCCAAGAAAACAAGATCCAAATTAGTCGGGTCCATTGGCTTTCAGATTTTCATCCCTGAAGTCAAAATTTACCATATATTCTCAAATCTTATCCATACCCTTTCAACAGTTTTAGAGAGCTAAAGTATCAGATGCAGGTTAGAAGCGTGAATAGATTAGATTCATAGTCAAGTCTCTCAAATTGCAGAGGGGAAGGATGTGGAGCCCTGAGCCTCTACCGTAAATCTAATCTACATGTGATTCTAATCCGCATCTGATTTTTTAGCGCTCTAAGACTATAGAAAGGTTGTAGACTAGATTCATGAATATATGGTAAATGAAATCTTACTTGAAAGCTCAAGTTAGTGAAACAATAAAACAAAGCTGTCTTGAGAGATCCAGACTGTACTAGTTTTCCTTTGCATGCTATAACAAATTACCACAGCCTTGGTGGCTTAAAAACAACACAAATTTACAATCTTATAGTTCTGGAAAAAACAAAAGGGAAGAACAGACTCTGTTTTGCTCAAGCTTAAGAAACTGAGGAAAAAACTCAAGCCTCAAGGGTCAATAGTATAAGATTCTTCAGGGAAAATATTAAGTGCTGCAGGAAACATCAAAAGAAGATGGAAGGAATAAACAGTCATACTAAAAATAATTGGTGGATGATCAAACATTTCAAGAAGTTGCATATGATCAGGAACCAGTGGTACTGAACAGCAAAGTGGAAGCTGCCTTGAAGGAACTAGTGAAATACAGGGCTCCAGGAACTGATGGGATACCAACTGAGATGTTTCAATAAACAGATGCAGCACTGGACGTGCTAACTTATTTATGACAAGAGATTTGGAAATTAACTACCTGGCCAACTGACTGGAAAAGATTCATATTTGTGCCTATTCCCAAGAAAGGGGATCCAACTGAATATGGAAATTATCAAATGATATCATACACAAGTAAAATTTTGCTAAAGGTCATTCAAAAGTTACTACAGCAGTATATAGACAGAGAACTGCCAGAAAATCAAGTCAGATTCAGAAGAGGGTATGGAACCAGGGACATCATTGCTAATGTCAGGTGGGCATTAGTGAGATGCAGAGAATACCAGAAAGATGTATAACTATGTTTAATTGACTATGCAAAGGCATTTGACTGTGCAGATCATACAAATTGTGGATAATTTTCCGATGAATAGTAATACCAGAGCACTTAAGTGTACTCATAAGGAATCTGTACGTGGAACAGAAAGCAGATGTTCAAACAGAACATGAAAACACTGCCTGGTTTAAAGTCAAGAAAGGTGTGTATCAGAACTGTATCCTTTCACCATAACTTTTCAATCCCTATGTTGAGAAAATAATCCAAGAAGCTGGAATTTATGAGGAAGAATGTAGCATCAGGATTGGAGGAAGACTCATTAACAATCTGCATTATGCAGATGACACAACTTTGCTTGCTAAAAGAAGATTTGAAGCATTTACTGATGAAGATCAAAGAACACAGCCTTCAGTATGGATTGTACCTCAACATTAAGAAAACAAAAATCCTTACAACTGGGTCAGTAAGCAGTTTCATGATAGATGGTGAAAAGACTGAAGTTGATCAAGATTTTGCTTTACTTGGTTCTACAATCAACACTCATGAAAGCAGTAGTCAAGAAATCAAAAGACGCATTGCATTGGGAAAAGCTGTTGCAAAAGACCTCTTTAAAGTGTTGAAAAGTAAAGATGTCACATAGAACGTGAAGGTGTGCCTGATTTATGCCATGGTATTTTCATTCACATCATATGGTTGTGAAAGCTGGACACAAAATAAGGGAGACAGAAGAAATGATGCTTTTGAATTAAGGTGCTAGAGACAAATATTGAATACATCATAGAACCAAAAGAATCAACTGATCTATACCAAAAGTATCAACAGATCTGTCCTAAAAGAAATGAAACCAGAGTCCTCCTTGAAATCAAGTATGGCTAGACTGTGTCTTACATATTTTGGGCATGTTGTCAGGAGGAACCATCCCTTGGAGAAGGACATGATGCTTGGGAGAGTGGTAGGTCAATGAAAAAAAGGAAGACCCTCAACTACATGGATTGCCACAATGGGAGATTAGAAGTCCAACACATGTCTCACTGGGATCAAATAAGTTGTCAATAGGACTATGCTCCTTCCTGGAGAGTCTAGGGGAGAATCCATTCCCTTTTCTTCTCTAGCTTCTAGAGATGACCAGGTTCCTTGGCTTGTGGCGCCTTTGTTTCATCTTCAAAGCAAGCAACATTGCATCTCTCTGATTATTCTTCCATAGTGTGTTCATATTCTCCCTCTCTTCCTCTTCTTCTTCTTCTTCTTCTTCTTCTTCTTCTTCCTTTTTCTTCTTCTCCTCTTCATCTTCCTCCTTTCCTATCTTCTTCTTCTTCTTCATCTTCTTCTTCTTCTTCCTCTTCTTCTTCTTCTTCTTCCTTTTTCTTCTTCTCCTCCTCGTCTTCCTCCTTTCCTATTTTGAAGAACCCTTGTGATTTCATTGGGCCCATCTCATCCAGGTTAGATTGCTCTATTTTAAGATCAGCAATTACCAACATTGATTCCCTCTTTGCTACGTAAACTAACATATTCACAGTTCCAATAAGTAGGGATGGGCATCTTTGTGGGGGGGTGCATTATTTGGCCGACAACACAGTCCAATCTACTCTAGCGCCAGGGCTCTGCAATGCACAAGGACAGCTAGGATTGGGAGCATGATGGATAATTCCTTTGTGTGTAGCCTACACAGGATGCAGACCTAGTTCTTTTGCCCACCTCACTCAGCATGACCCAGTTACCTCTTCCTGCCACACCTCCCACCACATCCTTCCCTTTGAAGGTAGACTTTCCAGGGGTGTAGACTTTCCAGGGGTATAGGCTGAAGAATCTAGATAGAACTGGAATGGGGATTCTTGGGTAACTGAGAACTTCAAGGAGAAGTTCCCAAGGGAGAAGGCACATTCCAGTAAGTACTTCACCTCTAAGATATCCTTCTCCTTACATTCAGGTTAAGGGTTGTTTGGCCTGCAGCAGTACTGCTGTGGTGTCCAATCCCATCAGATCTTGGAAGTTAAGCAGAGTCAGGCCTGGTTAGTACTTGGCGGGGAAACCACCCAGGAACACCAGGTGCTGCAGGCTTGGGAGAAGGACCCAGCAACCCACTCCCCCAAAATAATCAGCCATTGAAAACCCTATAAATAGCAAAGAAGCACAATAGTGTCATCCCTTGGACATAGGGTCGCTATGAGTCAGACACCAAGTTGACAACACCTAACAACAACAACAACAAGGGTTGTTTGAAGACAAGTTCTATGTAGTGTTCATGTGTGGATTCCCTTTCTTTCCTTTCTCTGCCCATTGGAGCATGCTTATTTCATGGCAGGGCAGGCTAGAACTGTCAGAGAGCTAACAATTTTGGGAGCAGCCCTCACCCAGTGAGAAATAGGAATCAGTTGTTAAATTCTCCAGCACTTTTGCCCCTCCATGGGACAATTCTAAGGCATGGTCTACACAGTCACCTGGGTGATCCCTCAAGGAACTTATTGAGCCTGATTGCTTATGGCAGTCATCCTAATCATTTGTGCAACTGTGATGAACAGCTTTTCCCAGTTTCCTGGGTCTTGCCCCAGTTAACACTGCAAGTCTCACCACCCAGGTAACCTCTTAGTCCCCGGCAAATGGGATGATTGGTCATCTTAAACAATTTGCTCAGTAACACAGCTTTCTTCTTGCTTTCCCCACTTTGTTTTCCCATTCCCTACTGGTGCTTCCCAATGTCACTTCCAAATAAACTACTTGTGCCCAAATTCTCATCTTAGGCTCTGCTTCTGGGAGCAACCAAATTAATACAAACACTGTGGCCCAGTTTACACCTAACTGGTAGAACTAGGTCACTGTGGCCACACAGGTTTTGCACCTTAAAACTCTATGAGGTTCATTCACACAGACAGCAAACAATCTCTATCAGAGCACACACAGGCCCTATTAACAGCTGGTGTCTCTGGCCCTCTGTCAGTTTGTGCTAGGATTAAATTGTCCTCCCCCCATCTCCCACCACATGGAAAGAAAAGGCACACATTATCTCAAAAAAAAATCTTCCCATAAAGACAGAGCAGGTTTAATCCCCTCCCACCCTTCTCCTCGCCCTAGCCCTGCCCTGCCCTTTTCCAGATGTTCCCATTTAGTCATGGTGGGAGCTGAGCAGCGGATGAACAGCATGACTTTGCCTGAACACCCTTCACAATCGATTGAGCTGCAGCAGCTGGGCTTGCCCCCAGATGGGGAGAACTCTGTGCAGACAGCAATTATGCATGGGAAACCAGAGAGCCTTAGGGACCAGACTGCAATGGCTGGTAACTCTCTGATTCGCTCTTGGCTTCAATTAGCAACCCTGAAAATTAGGAAGAGCTCTCTCAGCTTTGACATGTCTCCCACAGACCCTAGTCTGGCCTCACCTGGGGAGAGAGCCTGCCCCAGGGATGAGAGGCAGGCCTAGCAGTGGACATCTGTACACCCTTAATGAGGCCAGCCCAGGATGGGAGCTCAGCTAATTGCTCAAATTGGCCGTGATGTCTGGCTTCCAGCTGCCATGTCTGGCAACCCCATTTGGATGTCTTTAGTTTACTGTAAGGTTGGGACTAAGAGACCCTTAGGAATGGAGAATGTCAGCTGGGGTTCATGCTGAAGGAATTAAGGGGACCATTTGTTGCAGGTGAAGAATGGTGAGAGAGTAAAATAAAAGTATCACAGCTTGCTGTCATCTTACCAGGAAATCCATAGTTTTCAGCCAAGATGGACCATTCCAGGAACACTGAGCATGTGGTTTGTGATTGCAGAAGAATCAGGACGGCTAGGACATGTCCTGGGTCCTGAATTGGGCACTTGGGCTCTCAAGATGCAAATTAATCAGGTCATTACCCCTCTTCCTTCCTGAAAAACAGAGGACTCTGCTTACCTATCCTATAGCCAGACCGTCTTCATCCTGAAGCTTGCAAAGTATAAGTTTCAGGGTTCCTAATCAACCCAGGCAAGGTCCAAGGCCCAGGAAAGAGTACTAGCAATGTTTCACATAGTAGATTTTATTTTGCAAAAATTGTAAAAGAAAGAATATTTTAACCTTAATCAGTTAAGAATACTGTCACTTTCCACTCTGACTTTTCTCAATACCCTATATTCAGGTTGTGTTTGTATTTGGGAGATTTCACCAAAAGAGATTTGAATCCAGGGTATATTTAGTATTGAGTTGGTAGGATATACTTATGTGGTTCAGTTCTTCTATTTATAGGTCTAGCTGTACCATTTTAGGAATGACTTCCAGAAATAGTTCTCCTATCCACTCTACTGTCTCATCCAGTGTCATGGCAGAAAGGTGCCAGGTCCCAGTGCCTACTATGATATAAAAACATCCTGTACTTTCACTGCATGTGTCACATAGTGTAGAAGACTCAAGCTTTGAAATGTAAGGAGCCAGACACTAGTGTGTTGAAAATTATTAGTCAGTGGCATAAATATAGAATAATATAGAATTATAACTGGAGAATTCAATTCTCATCAATTCTTAGGTAAAATGGAAGTGTTCTCTTATACCTGAGAGCTCGATGTTTATAATTATAAATGTTCTTGATGTTGTTATTAGGTGCTGTCTCAAGTCAGGTCCAACTCATAACGACCCTATGTACAACAGAATGAAACACTACCTGACACTATGCCATGCCTAGCACTATGACCAACAGTGCTTCTCTGCTTTCATAGGGTTTTTGATGGTTGATTGTTTCAAGAGCGAGCTGCCAGGTCCTTCTCCCAAGCCTACGGCGCCCAGTATTACCAGGCAGTCTCCCAACCCAGGACTAACCAGGCCAAATCCTGCTTAGGTTCAGAGATCAAAGGACACTGGACAGCAGGGTGGGATGACTATAGGCATAAATGTTCTATATGATGAAATTTGTTTCCATGAAATCAAAAGAGATTACTCTAGCATCAACAAATAAATTGTAACAAAAAACTTTATGATCATTCTAGAAACAGTAATTCATAAAAGAGATGCAAAAGAGAAGAAATTCATATGAACACATGGAAAAAAGGAATATAATTTATTGCTGATTATACTGGCACTGAAAAATAGCAAAAGTCATAATATGCTATGACAACGTCACAAAAGGCAACTGAATTAATGAGTGTGATCACTTTAAGGGGTATTTAAAATTAGTCACTGCTCAAGAAAGCTTTATAACAAGAATAACAAAAAATTGATTAAAAGATGGCAAAAGAGAGCCAGGTGCCGTGGCGCAGGCCTGTAATCCCAGCAACTCAGGAGGCGGAGGCAGCAGGATCACAAGTTCGAGACCAGAGGCAGTCTGCATAACCTAGCAAGACCCTGTCTCAAAAAGTAAAAAAAAAAAAAAGGGGGGGGGGCTGAGGGTACAGCTTAGTGGTCCAGCACTTACAGAGCATGCAAGCGTGAGGCCCTAGGTTCAACCCCCCCAGTACCACAAAAAAAAAAAAAAATACAAGTGACGAATAAGAACATGAAAAGATGCTCACTATCACTAATCATTGTTGTCACTAGGTGCCATTGAGTCATATTTGACTCATAGTGACCCTTACAGGGTTTTCAGTGGCTGGTTGCTTCAAGGGTGGGTTGCCATGTTCTTCTCCACTAATCCTTAGGGAAATTCAAATCAAAACAATGTAATATCACTTCTCACTTATTTAAGATGATTACTATTTTAAAAAGAAAAAGAGAGGGAAGGAAGGAAGGAAGGGAAATAAAAAGAGTTGGGGTGACAAGGATATGGAAAAATCGGAAGCTTCATGCACTGTTGGGAATATAAAATGGTTCAGGCTCTATGAAAAACAGTATAATTCCTCAAAATATTATGAAGAGAACTACCATATGTTCCAGCAACTCCACCTCTGAGAAAATAGCCAAAAGATTTGGAAGTATGGGTCTCAAGGTGATATTCATATACCATGTTCAAAGCAGTATTATTCATCTCAGACAAAAAGAGGAAGCAACCCAAATGCCCACCAACAGATGAGTGTATTATTTAGCTGATACTGTATTAGCTAGCTGGTCAATCACTATAGCAGAGAAATAAACTAAAACCAACTTATGGGAAGAAAGAGTTGCTGGGAAGACAAGATTAGAGGATTTCAGTCCATAATGGTGGCAGGTGCAGAGGCAGGGCAAGCATGCAAGACCCATGGCCCAGAACTTTCCATCTTGGTAACCAAGTAGCAGAGAAAGACTGGAACCATGGGTCCAGATAAACCCCCAGTGACCTACTTCCACAAAGCTTAGGACCCACCATCCAAAGTTTCCATAGCCTCCACAAACAGTGCCACCAGCAGGGTCTCCAATGTTCAAACACATGATCTTTGGGAAACATTTAGATTCAAATCATAACACATACAAAGAGATATCATTCAATATTATAAAGGAGGAAAATTCTAACACATGCTACAGCATCTATAAACCTTGAGAACATTGTGATAAATGAAGTAATCTGGTCATAAAAAGGCAGATGCCATGTGTTTCCACATATATGAGATGCCTAGATAGTTAAATTCATAGATGCCTAAAGTAGAATTGTGGCTACCAGGGGGAAGGGGAAGGAGAAATGGGGAATTTTTTTAAAGGGTGTAGAGTATTCATTTTAACAGGAAAAAAAAGGTTTTGGAGATTGATCACATAACAAGATGAATGTACTTAGTGCCACTGAATTATACATAAAAAAAGTTAAGATTGTAATTTTTCTATTGTGTTTTACCACCAGTAAAAACTTTTAAATCTAATTTTAAAACAAATTTAGAAATGCCTTACATTTTAAAGCTCATATCTGAGAGAAAATTAGTTGACATATTCCCAAATTTGGGATTTGACAAGTCTAACAAGTCATGACATTGCCAATAACAAGTTATAAATTCACAGAAAATATACTAAGTGATCAATATTTTAAATATATTTCAGTCAACATAGAGGAAAGACTGAATTTTCTTTGATCTCACTATAATAATATTTATAAATTATTGACATATTAATACTAATAAAAGAGTAGACAGCCAAAAATGTAGAAAAAAGCATTATAGAAGTGGTCCATTCATAAATTGATACAAACATCTCTTATTCTATGAAATCAGTGGCATTTTGTAAGCACTTTTGAATTTGTCATTTTTATTTTCTCATTCTAACTTAAATGTTCATTTTTGTATGGAATATATTCTTTTTCTAAAAGAAGGCTCACACTTGTGTGAGCATAAAACTCCCCAGAACATGAGTATATCCTTCCTCAACACAGCAGTACTCTTGGGGGCACTTGAGCTTCTGTTTGTATCTATTCGTAGTAAGAAGTAGGCCAAAGAAACCACATAGCTGTGTTAGCCTGCCTGCATGATCTTGAATTAGTATAGTCACAACCATGGCCTTGGTTGTTCTATCTTACAGTGGAAAAAATTCCCTCTAACTCCCTACCTCCCACAGGTGAGACTGGGATACACAAGAAATCATTCATGAAACCAATAGCACTCTATAAATCCAAAGTCATAAAAGAAAGAAAGAATAAACCAATTCCCATTGAAGAATTTACCTCATTCATCTGCATTTTCTCAAGATGCCTTGTCCCATTGAACTGCCTATCTATGTTTGCGAGGGGGAGTTGTCATGGGACAGCAAAGACCACAGGACAATGGCCAAGTATGAGGAACATGTGAAGGCAGTCTGGGCTAACTTGGATTCATTAGACAAGCAGATGCTCCTTTGGGATCTGTTGGACAAGAAAGACACTTGAGGGTTCTTGGAGTCATACACATCTGGAGAATGGTCAGAAGAAAATTAAATTAGGAATAGCTAGCCGGGTACCATGGTACATGCCTATAATCCAAGCAACTTCAAGAGGCTGAGGCAAGAGGATCATGAGTTTGAGGCCAGAGGCAGCCTGTGAGACCCTGTCTCAAAAATAAAAAATAAAAATGTGCTGGGAGTGTGGCTCACTCATAGAGAACTTCCCTAACCATGTGTGAAACCCTAGGTTCAATCTTCTAATAAAGAAAAAAAAAAAAACACAGTAAACTGCATAGCATGAGTATAATATGAGACAATGGCCCTCAGAGTTAAAAAGGAAAAGTAAAGTGAAATTCATTTATTCAACACTTTGATAGATTGATAAGAGGAAATCAGCACAAATGCTGAATCAAGGATGATTCCTAGATTTCAGGCTCAGGCAAGTGGACGGAAGAAGACGTTATATACTGAGATAAAGAAGGCTGAGGGAGAAACAGGGTGGAGGTTATGGAGAACATCAAGTTCCTTTTCACACAAGTGGAAGTTGAGAAACTTGTAAGATATCCAGATGGAAATGCCAAGCAGACTTTTGGTTATATAAGTCTGGAGTTCAGAGAGGAGGCCTCGTTTCAAATTATAAATTTTAAAGTCATTACAATAATGGTGGTATTTTAATCCAGAAGAATAGATTAGATCTTCTAGGGAGATGGCCAAGGAGGGACGGGGAGGATAATGGAAGGGAAAGGAGAAGAAATGAGGTCCAAAGAACTCAAGCATTTAGATAGTGAGGAAAGAAGCTGGCAAAGCAGAAGTGGCCAAAGAGGCAAGGGGAGAACCGGGAGAGAGTATAATCTCAGATTCCAAGAGAAGAAAATGACTAAACAGTGCCAAATGCTGCTGGGATACAATTGTTAAGGTTTGTTCACTGTGTTACCAGATGACCTGTTTGAATAATGGTGTTCACCATGCACTGTTCAGGACCAAAGAGACGTGACTAAACATCAGCAGGGTAAACCTTGATCAGCAAGGTTTTTCTTTCCCCAACTGAATATGAGGTCACAGAAAGTGGACAGGCTCAGATATAGCAATTCTCAATTAGACAAAGGACCAGTAAAATTGTAGCAAAGTCAGGATAGATGAGCCCTAGAATGACTCTTATCATCTGTTAAGAGGACCAGGAAACTGTCAGGGAACCCAACATCCATCATAAGCTGGTCTTAGGCAGAGAAAAACTGTTCAAATCATTAATTAGAAAAATGAGCAAAAATTCCAAGGACTAGGAATTTCGTGTCATGTTTATTTGTGCTTTACGATGAAGTCCAACACCAATCATATCCATTGACTTCGATTAAATTCCCCATTCTCCATGGAAAGTGCATGAGTGCAATAAACAGCAGCATTTCCCCTATGCTGTTATACAGCAGAGGGCTAAGCCACCACAAGCCAGCTTGCACCAGCTGCCACTAGCTCACACCAGGTCAGAGATCTGATTGTTCATGTCTTCTCAAGTCCATGTTCAGGGACTTCATACTGCCATCTTGAAATCAGCTGGGAGTAATTACACCATAGAAATCAGAGCTGGTTGTTAAATATTTCTAGCATACCGCCAATTGGTGTCCTCCAAGATAAAACATATTAATCCAAAAGGGGAAAAACATTAAGGTCAAATACACAACTTACCTCTCTTTTAGATTCCCCATGCACATTAGTATATTAAAGACTCAGAGAAGTCTTTTTATAAAGAAATTGATTTAACTATTTTTTATATATAAGAAAGAGTTTTCTGAACTTATGTGGCCATAGAATCCTTTTGTGGAACATCTATCTCTATTACCTGGAGTTCATGCTACTTTGGACTTTTCTTTTTAAAATAAAACTAAGTGCTAGCATTGAAATGGAGATAGAAATGGGGCCTGATCATTCTGCTCTTCATTCCCAGGGCTATTTTGAGAGGTGTGTAGGTGATGGATGTTTGCAGCCATTCTTGTGACTGCTGAAAGACACTTATTATTTATGACTTGAGTTCTGGGTGGTGATTGCTGTCATTAATAATGATGGTTTAGCCCCAAGGCTGGGGAGGTGGCAGGTCTGGAGTCTCTCTTACTTAGGCCTGACATTCCTGTGATACAGGAGTTGAGGCTGTAAAACTCAAAGCACTTAGGCCAGCCCAGGGAGTGCTCAATTTCAAATTCTTTCCTCATTCAAGAGCAAGCACTTGGGGGCCTGGGGCAGGGGTCTCGCTCCAACTGTGGAAACCACTGCTGGCTAATAGCTTGCATGGATGAGCTCTGGGGACCCAGAGCAACTGTGTTCATTAAGAGAGCCAGGAAGCGGCCATGGGGGTCTTGTCCATCGACAACTTGGCAGAACACAAAGTATTTTACCAAAAGGAATCTCACAGCTGGAAGGAGCAGGTGCCGGCGGAGCAGAGCCTGTGCAAAACTGGAGAGAGATTAAGGCAGGAAGGAAATTGGATTTTCCCATGTTCCAAAGGGGAGGGGTGCGCAAGGAGGAGGAAAGGGGGTAGGGAGAGAGAGGCTGAAATTGATTTAGGACTTGAAATAAATATCCTCAACCCGCAAAGGGCTGTCGTTCTGCATTTTAACAATTTAACAGGCAAAAAGCCCCGGCATTAACTGAACCCATGCCTTCAACAGAGGGGGAGATTATCAGTTGCTGAACAGGGAAAACTCAACCAAACACAAAGTTTTCACATCCTTCATTCCCCCAGAAGCAAGACCTGCTGCCAGGAAAAAGTGCTTCCTGCTGCTTACCCTTTGCCCTGTCCCTCTAGTACCCCTCCACACTGTACAACAGGGCAAGTACCAAGGCCTGGCCCTTCTGGGACCAACCTTGCCCTTCTGGAACAATGGTCAGAGAGTATCAAACTCTCCACAGGGCAAAGAAGGGCAGGACCAGAAACTGGCACACACTGAAGCCTTCCTCCAGAGAAGGGTAGAGTCAGAGATGGCCACCACATTTCCAGAAAGCTATGAAATCTGGCCTGATATCATTGGGTTCACCCTGGGGCTGCGTTTGCTCACTCACCATCTCTAATCCCAACCACTCAGTATTAGTGTTTTACTTGTCTAAATATGATTGTTTAAAAGATGAAAATTTATACCAGATACAATAGCATAATAGTTATATTTTAAAAACCAGTGCCGGGTCATGAAATATGAAAACAAGACCTGTGTTTCCCCAGAAAGGCAGGATGCCTCACCCATATACACTCATGGATTTACAGGCTGAGGATGTAGCCCTCAACAGACTGAGGGGCTCAGGTCTCCCTTTCTCTCCTGGAGGTTAGCCCCTCTAGATAGAATGTCATAGAAGATTCTGGAAGAAGGTTAATGTGCTTGCATTCAAAGATGATAAAAATTACATTGAAAAATTATTATTATTATTATTATTCAATCTCTAAGCAGTAATTGACATCCTACAAAGTAATTCTCACATGCATTATTGTATTTAGTCCTTAAAATAATCTCCTGAGTCAGGTGATAGCATTATCCTCATTTTCCAGTTGAAGAAACTGAGGCTCAGAGAGCTTGAGGAGAGCAGGACCCAGGTCATACAGCTGGTAAGCAGATCTGTGTGACTCTAAATCTCTTGCTCCTTCCTCTACCACTTATCATAATCCTCTTGAGAGAGGGACTCCAGTAATGCATTCTGCAAGGCTCCCAGCATGGAGTCAGGCAAGTTTCATTAAAGGTGGAGGAGCATCTCTTTTGCCCACCATCCCTAATGTTGACTCATGGTGCTTATTACCCAGCAGACCCCCATCTGCTCTGTCCCTTTGTCTTTCCACACACAGTGTATTTTCCTCAACCCTAAAACTTAATCCATAGGCCAGATTTCTGAATTTCCTGGGATGACTAGAAATGTACAAAAACTATGGTCCCTGTGCCCAGGCCCCACCCCTTCCTTTCCTCTCTAACTATACTGCCCAAAAGCACAGGACCCTACTGAGTTGGAAGGCACGTTAAAAAAAAAAAAATGCTAGGAGAGCATACCCAGTAAATATTTGTCAAATTGATTTTGTTTACTTTTTTAACCAGATGACTAGCTAATCTTTTTACTGAACAATATGTCTTTTCCCAGTTACTTGAAATGCTACAGAACTGATTTGTCTCCAGAGACGTCCACTAAACACATCTCATCAGCTATCTTGTTTTTTCAAGCTTTCAGTCCCAACACTTACATCCTTCTCCTTTTTGTCTAACCCCTTCTCAGCGAGGTCCAGAAGCTGGTTCAGGATACCAAATGGAAAAGAGATACATCCAAACTCCTATGAAAGATCACAGCCAGCCTTTGTCCTTTATATCTATCTTTATACTGCCCCACTTTCCTTGAATCATTTCTGCATCTTGTCACTCCCTCATCCGAAGACCTTCAATACTTCCTCACTGACTAGGATTAACTCCAGATTTCTTAGCAAAGCATGTCATAGTTTCATTCTCACCAGACACTATTGATGCAGCACATGCATGAATACACAGATGGACCGGCAGACAGATGGTAAGGATGGACAAATTGTTATAATGCTCAATTCCTATTGGAACATTTCCTCTGTGTCTGTGAAGGACCTCATTGCCTTTTCCTCTTCCTCTTCTTCCCACATGTCCTCTACCACTATTGACATATAGCTATTCTATGGCTTAGAATCCAGCTTATCAGCCTAGAGGGAAGATAAGAAGGGCCATGTCCTAAAATGTGAATGATCCTGGACCCCAGCTCTAAAATTTCTAGGACTGATGAGCAGTGTTGCTCAAGTAAGAACATTCATTTCTCAGGCATCCATTTCCTAGTTTATGAAATTAAGACCTTCATATTTGGAGCAGAGATGGGAACTCAATAACCCCCCCCATGTTTATAAATAAGCAATATTCCTCAATATCTTATACATTTGACATCTATAAGGCACAGCTACTGAAACATATTTGGGAATCCACCCCCAAAATATTTGTAAATGCAGTATCCTTGGGTAACCAATAGATCCTGACCCCCAACCAAAGATAAATGAAAGTTAGGGGAGTCCAAACTGGGCAGTTACTGAGAAAGGCCCAGGCTATCCAGGTGGACAGTCAAGGTCAACCTACCTCTGCTGCCTACCACTGCTTTCACAGCTGGGGAGATGTTGAGAGGTAATCTGCTTCCACAGGTTGGGCAATGTAGAAGGGAGATCTGAGATGTACAGTCTTCCATTCCTCCATGCTCTGACCCTTAATATCTCTGGGCCATAGACACATTCTCTTCCATTGTCAGTTGACCTCACACCTCTCTTTTATCACTCTTAATCTTTTTAGTCATCCTAATGAAGAACCCTGGAGACTATTCACTGCTTATCAATGAGTAGGAACTAGATTTTATTTATGGTAAATTGTGAACAAGTCTCTATTTTTTTATTACTTTTTATGAACAAACACTCCTTCCATGGTGATATTTCCATGATGATACCAAAATGAAGGAATAAGTGATTCTATAGATTCTTCTTTGCTTGTTTCTACAAAATTTTCCTCATTCACCCTCTACCCTACAATGCACCCTCTGTTAAAGAGTAATGACACCTGTGTAATCTCTCAACTATCCCAAACTCTAAGGTAGCCTGTCCCTTGCCCTGGCCAGTGCTGCTCAAGTGGACACCTGAGCCTTGACCTAAAATAATATAGTATCATGGGTCTAATGGAAGCTGCCCTTAAGCCCAAGGATAGCGCACAGGGGTTAGGAATCATAAACCTTTCAATCACCCTATTCACAATGTCAATTAAAATTAAAAGCACCTGGGGAAAAATGACCTGGAAATGAGAAAGACTGTTATAAAGAAGGACATACAAAAGAGCTGATTAAATGGGAAAAATACTGTGTTCTTGCAAAGATATTGATTAAGCTGTAAATTTAAAGTAATCACAGTTTCTGAGAAACTTGATAAAATGACTCTAAAACTGATATGGAAGAAAAACTGCATAGAATAATCAATAAAATACTGATAAATAAAAACAAAAAAACAAAAAAGGAAGTTCACCTGATGAGATTAAATCATTATAACACCCTAGTAATTCTAAAAATATAATATTGGCTCAGGCACAAATGAGTAGATCAGTGCAAGAGAATAGAAAAGCTACAAATCAAGTAATGTGTGGGAGGCAGAATAATGGCCTTCCAAAGGTGGGTCTCCTTGTCCTAACACCTGGAACCTGTAATTACATTATGTTCCATGGTGTCTTGGTTTGCTAGGGCTGCCAAAACACAGTACCATGGGCTGTATGGCTTAAACAACAGAAATGTATTGTATCACTGTTCTAGAACCTGGACGTCCAAGATCAAAGTGCCAGCAGGGATAATTTTCTCTGAGGCCTTTCTCATTGGGCTTGTGGATGTCCTGCAACTTCTTCACATGGTCTTTCCCGTAGAACATATGCATCCCTGGTATCTCTGTGTGTCCAAATACCCTCTCCTTATAAAGACACCAGACAAATTCATTAGGACTCATCTGTATGATTTCATTTAGCCTTAATTGTCTCTTTAAAGGCCCAGTCCCCCAGTACAGTCATTGTGTGAGGTACTAGGTGCTAGGACTTCAATATATGAATGGGCCAGGGGCACGATTCAGTTCATAACACATGGCAAGGAGAAATTAAGGTTGCACCTGGAAATAATCAGCTGACCTTGATTGAGATGGGAAGGTATATCCAATGTAATTACAATTGTTCTTATAAGTAAAAAAAGGAGTCATGAGAGCCAGCTTCAGAGTGATTCAACATGAGGCAGATTTGACTCGCCATTGCTATTTTTCAGATGGAAGTGGGCCAAGACTGAAGGAACATAGACAGCTGGAAAAAGCAAGGTGAATTCTGCACTACAGCTACCAGAAAGAATGCAATAGCTTGATTTTAGCCAAATGACGCCATTTCAAATATGACCTCTAAAACTGTAATATGATAAATTTATGTTGTTTTAAGACCCTGTGTAATTTGCTATAACAGTGATAGAAAACTAATACACCATGTATATAAAGCAATAAGGCATGATAAAATTAGCATTTCAAAAAACTATGAAACAACATATTGCTCAGTAGAAGACAGTTAGCTAATCATCTGGTTAAAGAATAAATAAAATCAGATTTCTATGCCATGTCATTCATAAAAACAACATCCAGACATATTAAAATCTTAACAACATACATATGAAAATATTAGAAGCAAATATGAGTCATATTTTTATATCATAGAAGTCATATGTTTATGACTTTGGAATGGAGGAGAAAGACGTACCCAAAAATTAATAAACATTGCAATATTAAAATATAAAACATTTGTATCTAAAAGACACAAAAATAAACAAAATGAAAAGAAGCAAAAAAAGTGAGAGACATA
This sequence comes from Pedetes capensis, assembly GCA_007922755.1. NCBI lineage: Eukaryota > Metazoa > Chordata > Mammalia > Rodentia > Pedetidae > Pedetes > Pedetes capensis. Next base: position 24,284 of record VMDO01002334.1, read on the forward strand.
TTTGCAACATACGTATTTTTAATATCTTTGTTTAATTTTTCTTCTTAACAGTGAGTATACTCACTAATTAAAAACAAAAATATGAAAAAGGAAAAAATCTTTTCTACCATCTTTTTTTGCAGGAATGGGATTGGAATAAAAGGTAAACCATACTGAGACCAAAGGCATCGTGAGAACACAAGGGTGTGTTTTATTAAACTAAGGGACAAATTATGATTTCTTAGGGCATTTCTTCATTCCATCTTTCCCACATACTCTGACTCTCTCCCTTGCAGACACCTATGGACTAGGGTAAGGTCAACGGGTGTTCATAGGAAAGGGTACCTGAAAGACTAAACTATTTAGGATCTGCTGAACATGTAGCATCACTGGCTGATTATCTCTTCTTTCTCCTTGTCTTCTGGACACACAAGTAGACCACGTTTCCCAGTCCCCTTTTTTCAGTTAGGTGTGCCTGTGTGCCTGAGTTTTAGCCAATGGAATATGGGCACAGGTGCCACCTTTAGGCCTAGCAAATGAAAACCTCACAAACTCTAAGGTATATCTTCCTTTGCTGGCTTGATACAGTTGATTATGCAAACTTGGAAGCCATATATTGAAGTTGCAAAGCCAGAAAATGGAAAGAACTTATATTTTTGAATCATTGCCCAGCCACCCAGTGATCAGAAACACCCATAGCAGCAAGCCTTATGGGAATTGGAAAAAAATTATATTTTATTTGAGCTCATATCCAATTTTGAACTTGTGTTTGTATCAGTAACTAGTCTTTATCTTAACTCAGAAATCAACGTGATTTCTTTTAACAAATTTTGTAGTCTGATATTTCCTCAGCAGCCCAATGAAGACAATTATTAAGCTAGTGACCCCATATGCAAACACATCCTTCTGTCTTTGGCTTTATGAGTCCCTGGGCTGGGACTCTGCAAACCATACTTCGGCTTGCCCTGCTGGTTTCCCATTAAGCTCTGCCATTAAGGAGCATTAGAAAGAGACTGCAAGGCTGGAAGAAGGGAGAAGGCACCTGCTCCTTTCTGTCTGCTTCCTATTCTAGTTTCCTGCTTCCTGTTTCTGGCACAGTCTCCAGGTTACCCTTTGTTTTCACCCGTAACACACTTAATTCCAGTAGCAGTCTTCTTTTCCCCCACCACTTACAAGAACAGTTTCATTATCTTCCTCTGGGAGACCAGCACCAAGAGACAACACTCCTCCTCTGAAGTCTGAGTTTCAGCCACTTCCTCTCAAGTTTTTATTGTTGTTAAGCGCTGTTGGGTTGGATCCAAGTCATAGAGACCCTATATATAACAGAACAAAACACTTCCCAACACTGTGCTATGCACATGATCTTCTTATGTTTGAGCCCAATATTGCAACCACTATGTTTCTTCTCATTTTGAGTCACACCACATCAGCAAAAGGAGGTCTCAGGGGCTTTATTCCACTCCCATCATGAAGGTTGACTGTACTCTGAGGAGGCAACTCCTCTCCAGTCATTTCTGGAATGCCTTCCAGCCTAGGGAGATCATTTTCTGTCACTGTATTTGACAGTACTTCTCTGCTATTCACAGGGTTTTCAATGGCTAATTGTTTCAGAAGTGGGCTACCAGGTCCTTTTCCCTAGTCTGTCTGAGTCTGGAAGCTCAGCTGAAACCTATCCACCAAGGGTGGCCCTGCTGGAGTCTGAAATATCAGTGGCATAGCTCTCAGCATCACAGCAACACACAAGCTGCCACAGCACAAGTCAACAGACACATGCGGCTAAGTTTTTAGGTTTTAACCATTCTAACTTCTCTCTTTAGTCTAACCAGCCCTAGGGTAAGGGCTACTTCCTATAGTTGCTACTCTGTGCTGACTTAGTTCTCTCTTTGTTGTTGTTGTTGTTGTTGTTGTTGTTGTTTTTAGGTGCCATCGAGTCAGTATCCTACTCATAGCAACCCTATGTACAACAGGCAAAACAGTATTGTTACTGTTTCTCTGCTATTCATAAGGTTTTCAATAGCAGATTGTCTTTTGGGAGTGGGTTGCTGGATCCTTCTCCCAAACCTGCAGCACCTGGTCTTCCCAGGTGGTTTCCCATCCAAGTACTAGCTAGGCCCAACCCTGCTTAGCTTCTGAGATCCAACAGGATTGAACAGGATTAGACACCACAGTGCTACAGCTATAGGCAGTGCTCTCTTTATACATCACTAATTAGCAATTGTTAAGGTTAAATTGGGCTGGGATTTAGCTCAGTTGGTAGAGTATTGCTCTACAGTCTCTGAGGTCCTGAGTTCAATTCCCAGCACCGCAAAATGGGAGAAGGATGTGGCAACCCACTCCCAAGGCAATCCTGAAACAATCTGCCATTGAAAACCCTATGAGGGTCGCTATGAGTTGAACTCTACTCGATGGCACCTAACAACAACAACAAGGTTAAATTACTTTTGTTAGAAAACATACCAGTTATTTTGCCTTATGGTTTAGCCCTGATTGATACACTAATAGATTCCCCAGATGCCAAGGGCCCCTCAGCCCTCTCAATGCTCCCAGTGTTGCAGGATCAGGCAGAGACCACCCTTGTCTTCCTCCATTCAGCACCTTTGCTTTCCTTGCCTTTTGCCACCCCAGGACAGGAAGCAAACCACCAAGCATGTCTCGCCTCCTGCCATCATTCAACAGAACTCACCTAGCGCTGCAAACTGGAGATATGAGGACCAAGCAGGTGGTATTTTTTCTCTGTCTCCACAACAGCAGCCTGCAGCCATAGCCCTGTGGCATCCAATCCCATCAGATCTTGGAAGCTAAGCAGGGTCGGGCCTGATTAGTACTTGGATGGGAGACCGCCTGGGAACACCAGGTGCTGTAGGCATGGGAGACGGACCCAGCAACCCACTCCCAATCAATCCGCAATTGAAAACCCTATGAACAGCAGAGAAGCACTAATAGTGTTTCACCTATTGTAAGTAGGGTCGCTATGAGTTGGATACTGACTCAACAGCAACGACCACAACAGCAGCATTTGGACAGCAATATATTAAAGCACCACCTCCACTGAAGAGCAAGAGAGCCACAGAAACAAACTCCTTACCGCTATGCTTTGATATTCTGCTTCCAAATGGCCACCCAACTTACCCTCTGTCTCTGATCTAGATTCTGCACCAGGGTGGGGAGCACAAGGCCTAGAAAGAGGAGTTGCTGAGAGACTGAAAGCTCCATAAAGATCAAGTTTTGTCCATTCGTATCCTGCATCCCAAGGCACATGACTCTAAGGGCACAATGTGAATTTGCATCTGAATACCTTATAGATATGCTTGCATCCATTCTGTCTGCCTTGCACATCACAGACATTCAGGTCAGTCTATGGACTGGGTTGGAATGGAACTAAATGAAAAGAAAGACCTCAGCTGAAAAGTTGCCTCTTCAGAGAAGCTCTCACCTGTCCACCAGGGAGAGCTGATTTTTATTCCCTCCCCTGGTTCTCTACTCCTATCAGTGCATCCATGGTAGCCCATACCACGCAGAGTTGCAATTAATCTGCTTCCTTGCCTGCCTTCCCAATATACTAAGAACTCCCCAAATAGAAAGGTTCTATGTCTTTTTCATTTTTGTTTCTCCAGTCCTGGTACCTAGTAGATACCCAAAGGACAAGCAAATAAATTAATGCACAAGTCTTAGCCTGAGGGAACAAACTTTCCGACAAAAGGGATTGTAGCTCTAAGCATATGAACTTTCAGAGACACACAGACGAATAAGAAGCATAGTATCTTAACACCATAAAGGAGCCAGAAAGGGCATCAGTTCCATCTTTCCAATGCAGGAAGAAAACTTCGAAGGATTCCAGATTCAAATGTCTGGTTTAAATGCTCCCTGCAATCAGAATTTTATTGCCTTGATAAAACAGTCCATTCCACTGTTATAAGCTTTTAATGTTAACATGTTCTTCCTTCTAGTCAACCTAAACCCTCCTCCTAATAACCTCTGTAGACTCCAATTGCACCCCTAGGGAAGACATTGCTAAAATGCTCCTAATTCACAGCAGAGATTCTAGAATGTGCCACAGCCCTCCTATACCATTTCAAGTCTGTTACTTCTAACAAGTATTGTGTACTTCCAGGGAGTTCATTTTTTGCTTCTAGCTAGGATTCCCAGATAGCTTTCCTAATCTACCGGGAAGATACCCACAGAAAAGAAATCCAGTTCATTTCTCTATTTTGGGACCTGGTGTTGAAACATTCTAATTCTCAGTTCTAATTTAATTTTTCTTTACAGTCTCTGTCTCTTCTTTCAATAAATAAAGAGAACTATTGGCCTCCATCCACTGTATAAAGAGGAAGCAATCCCTTTCTTTGCCTCCTCTCCCAACACATGCTCTTGGCAACGCAGTCTTCTCTTTCAAGTGCTGATTCATAGGTTCTGAGTGAACAAAGCCCTTCCTAAAGCACCCTTCGCTGCCACGTGTGGGTGAGTTTGTAGGATCCCAATGATCAATGGGGATAGAAAGTCATGGCTCTATGCACTGTGCCAACACAACCCAGGACACATCATGAGTTCCTTGTGCCCAAAATGTCACCACTGGGACAGCCACGTGTGGGAACATCGCCTCCACTAGGGAATGGAAGGACGTGAGAACCAGCAGGTCCTTCCTGGCAGACCTATTATGGACTCCAACCCTCCCACGCTGGCCAGCCCTGAGCAGCCCTGGCCCCCATGCCGTGAGCTTAATTACTTTGCAAGAGGGCAGTTTGGAGTGAGTAGGACTTCCTCTTTGTTCTCAGCCAGAGCTGGGAGTGGGCAACAGAACAAAGACCAGTTTCTGCAGAACCCAGGCAGGGGAGAGCCCATGCTGTGAATCTGGGTCTGGGCCTGTGTGTGGAGGGGATTGGGGACAAGGGGGCTTGGAAAACAGGAGGATGAGAGCAGAGGAAGCTAAATTTTCATCTGAGTGCTCAAGAAGCACTCTAACTAGATTCCCATTTGACCCAGCCATATCTGAACTGATTCAAGGAAGCTTAGAGGAAAAAATAGGCCTTGAAGGGCTTCTGTCTACTGTGACCCTGGAGGGTGTCTTTCTCAAAATTAGTATCCTTTTCTATTTTTGGAACATGCACCAAGTTGAAGGACTATGAAATTTGTGTTACTCACCTGACCTAGGGTTTTAACTCACTATTCAAATGTCCTTCCTCATATCTAGCCTAAGTCCCTCTAGATAATTCATAATTATTAAGGTATCATTTAATGTGACAGAAAGGGATCGGTGACCCCATCCCTCCTTTGACTCCCCCCTCCTCATGTGTGACTATATGGGACATCATGGAGACAGCAACCAGGCCATAGACTCACAGATTATCAAGGCTGAGCAAGATCACAGAGTTTATCCAGCCAGATCTCCTTATTTCAACCCTGGGAATTAGTAACCCAGAATGGAAAACTCTGTCCCAAGTTGGACTCTGGAAGAAGGTGAACAGAATCCCAGAGGTCCCAGCTCAGTTCTGGGGTGCTGTGGAGGCAATAGGAGGGGCAGTCACAAAGAAACCATGACAAAGCCCAGGAACTTACCTCTGTCTGGGAAAGAAGTCCCTGCCTCCCCCATTGTGCCAGGCTTCCTCCCACTGCTACTCCACCTCCTCCATGGGATCCAGCTGGATCTGTTCCTTCCAGACTGCCAATACTGTAAGTGCCCAGCCTGAGCTAACAGTTTTCTCCATTGTTTCTATGCTGTCTGAGTCAAAGGAAATGGAAGGAAGACTATGCATTGAAGTGAAGGGCTCAAAATGGCAGGATGGTGCATTCCAGAATAGAGTTGGGGCTCATGGAGTGAGATGGATGAGGCTAAGACCTCACCCAGACCCTTAAGAAAACAAATAGCCATGGAGCAGAATCCATGGAACTGCACAGAGTCTATTTCTCTATCACAGTTGGAGCTTTGTGACCCTAATTCATAGCTCTTCCCACTTCAAGAATCAAGAATCCCTTAAAAGACCTTGGGTTTAGTTTTGTTTTATTTTTACTCTCAAGAAGAAAAGGAATTTGCAGCTTAGATGAGCAGAGCATTCTTGGAACCCACTTGATGACAGTCTAGACCACTTCACTGGTCCACTATTTGCCTAGAAGGACTTTCCCCTTTCCAAGACAGAGAAGCCCTCCAAGCCTGCCTCTCACCCACTGGCTTCAATGCCAGTTTATAAAACAGCTGGCCAACCCACAGTTGCCCTAAACACACTTGAATATCATCTTACCATGAAGGGGTTATCTGACACAAGATCTTGCTGCATAACTCAGGAAAATATTCTAACAGCCGCAGAAAGGTAAATAAAGACCCTAAACTCTCCCCAGCCAGGCCACCATTAACATAGCCCTTTGCCAGGCAGCTCTAGGACAGTTCTCAAATTTAAACACTTCTCTTCTGCCTTCTGATTTCCCATTTTCTCTCTCTGTTTTCTTTCCTAAGGATTAGGAGATTTCATTTTCATTGTTCCATAGATGGAAAGGGAGGTGTTTCTAAACCAATGCCAAGTACTGTGTGTTCCTTACAGTTTGGAAACCACTTGAAACACTCTGTCCCCTCCTCCTCCAATCATCCCACACAGTGCCCCCAGCCCTTTGGGTTCTCCTATTGGGGCCCTGTTAAGACTGCTGCAGAAACTGTGCATCCTTTCCCAATCTACCCCAACCATGTGGAAGGCCAAAAAGGCCAGTAGAATTATTACATTGTTTTCCTATATGAGATGGAGCAAGCGTTTACAGGGGATAAGGGCCCAAGGCAGAGTCAAGCTATTCCTAACAGCCTCTCTAGAAGTCCTGATTTTTCCACAGCCCTTTGAGATAGTTAGGTTCCTAATTTACTAAGTAGGGGACAAGGATCACTGCAGGCACTGTGAAGTCGCTCTTCTCTTTTGGCCTGGCTTACCCCTACTGAGCTTCTGGAAGAAGCAAAGTTGTGTGAAAGGCATAGCAAGGAAGGGAGAATAGAGTCTTGCTCAGCATCTGGTTATATTCCATTTGCTGCCTTACCCTACCCCAGATCTCTGCTGTGTCCTCTGCCCTGAAAAATAGACCCCTGAAAACTAGCTTTTCCACTACTTTCTGGAACTCTGCTGTCTTATGCCAGTGGGACACTCCAGGAGGTGACTGGAGATTGGAAGAAGGAGGTCCATTTTCATTGTGCTGCATCTCAGGCAATAGCCACGTGCATCCACAACACCAACTTCCCCTGGGCAGCACATCCTCCACCAGCCAAGGGAACACTGTTTCTTCAACTCATTCCTACAGCATAGACGTGGTAGCAGCTTCCTTCTATTGCTAGTCTCTGGTGCCTCAACTCCCACTGTGTGTTCCTTTAACATCCTACACACACTTCTGTAAGCAGCCTTCATCTGTCTTTCTGTTTGAACCATCTGGAATGAGTACTATTTCCTACCAGGCCCACGCCTGGTGCACCTGGCATGTTTAGCGCAACTGTACAGGTTAAAAGGAAAAAAAAGGTGCTAGGGGATGTTTACCCCCCCAGAAGTCCTACTGTGATCAGAAGTATATAGAAGGCATAGCAAGGTGTGTCTTCTCATCCCAGGTGGCTACTGAAGATGGCTCTAGAACAGTGGTTCTCTAAGTGTGATCCTCAAACTAGCAGCCTTGGCACCCCCTGGGCACTTGCTAGAAATACAAGTTCTTGGGCCTCACCCTAGACTCGCCTGCAGCTGTACCCTTGTGGCATCCAATCCCATCAGATCTTGGAAGCTAAGCAGGGTCAGGCCTAGTTAGTACTTGGATGGGAAACTGCCTGGGAACACCACCTACAGGTTGGGAGACAGACCCAGCAACCCACTCCCCAAAATCAATCTGCCACTGAAAACCCTATGAACAGCAGTGAAGCACTGACAATAGTGTTTCCCCTGTTGTAAGCAGGGTATCTATGAGTCGGATACCGACTTGACCACACCTAACAACAACAACCCCAGACTCACTGAATCAGAAACTCTGGCAGTGGGATCCAATATCTTTGCTCTAGAACTTCAGAAGCTGTAGCCCCCCTGAGCCACATCTCTTATCACTGCTTTCTCTGCCTGTGTCCTAAAAGAAGGCAGATAAGAGAAGAGGGCAAACTAGATTTTCCAAAATCACAGCCATTGACTTCCTGACCCCCTTGGACATCCAAAGATGACCTGCAGATGGCATTTATCTCCCAGTTGGTGGCTCAGGCTAATGAAGTCACAGTGAGAGGGTACCTGTCTACCACACCGTGCAAAAAAAAATGCTCTCATACAGGCAGTAGCTGGTGCAGGCCATGCCTGCTACTCTCTCAGATTCTTTGCACATAAACACAGAGGATCAGACCAGACTCTTTGTCCCCAAATGCGTGAATCAACAGTGCCTTTGCTGCAAATATTACTAACTACTGTCTTCCAGCTGTGCCCAGCTGTGTCACATAGACTTAAATGCTGTGATTTATAGTGGTTAGGAAAGTTTTCTGTGCTCTCTCTGCTCACATAGGGTCCCTTCTCACCCTTCTCAAACCAGCTGCTTGAGAATGGATTCACACTTGGAATGGAAACCCATAGCCTCTAGGGGAAAAGCAGACTTCAGTCTAACTCTGATGACCAATTGTAGCAGCTGCCTGCCCACAACCAGCTATTTCAGTTAGTATCTGTCCCCTTCATTTGTAAAATGAGGGGAATAAGATCAGTCTTGGTTAACTGAGATGACATTAATTGATTAATTGAGATGACATATGGGCAGTGCATTAGCACAATAGAGTGGCATATCCTTAAGAAAATTTCTATTTCCACTCCTTCTCCTTAAAGACCATGAGCCTATGTTTTCTATGATAAAGTAGTATAGTACCATAAATAGGAATCAGACTGCCTATTCTGGTTCTAGCACTGCCATTTGTAACTATGTATGTGTCTTTGAACAATCTACTTCACCTTTATGTGCCTCGATTTTCTCATTTATAGAATGAGGATGATATGGTACCTACTTCATTGGAGTACTGTCATGTTTAAATCTTAGTATCTATAAATCTAGCTTATCTAGTTAGCACCCTGTAGATATCAGCTGCTATTCATTATCAATAATTATTCATTACTAATATAAATATGAATTAACTATTTATTCTTAAATAATCAATGTTATTATTATACCTTCCCAGAAAAAATCTGAGATACAGTATCTATCAGGTTTGAGTCAAAAAACACTGATAATGAGACAGAAATTTTGAAATTAGGACCATGCTAATGTACTTCTTTATATCTTGCTCATCTCAATGTTTGGGCAAAAAAATTTAATATGATCAGGTATGGTGGCACACACCTGTAATCTCAGCATTTAGGAGGCTGAGATTATTTTTGTAAGGCTACTTTTAAAGAATAAAATCATCCCATTGATTTTATATTGGCAGGAATAGAAAGATTTAAAATAGGACTGGAATGCCTGTGGATAGATATGCTCACAGCCCTAGGTGGGGAACGACAGTAGCCTGGACATCAGAAGTGTCCTCGGGGGTTCTTAAACTCTCCCATCCAATGCCCAGGAGGATTGATCACTAGCTCAAGGGCAGCCTGGGCTTTGTAGCAAGTTCCAAGTCAGCCTGAGCTACATAGTAAGATTCTGTCTTACAAAAGAAAATTATTATCTATCTTGAGTGATAGTTTAAAAGATACAACAGGAAGATCAGCACAGAAGGTGTGAAAAGTATAGATGGGCTGGCCATGGGGGCTTTCTGCAGTCATTGTCACTTTGTTTACACCCTTCCCTGCCCTGAAAAGCCCTTCCCTCTTTCTTCCCCTTCTGAGTCCTTCAGAAGCCAGTTCCATTCCCACTTCCTCTGAGACACCCTCTGGTGAATCTCTCCTTCTTCCATGTCCTCCTACAAAGATACCCCAATGGCTTGTGATCAACTCCATGCTACTTAGCACAAAGGCATCTTCATTTCTAGCCAGATTGCTATGGTTTCACACATGCAAGTCTTCCTCTCTAAACCAATCACAGGCTTATTTCTGAAGTCAAGGACATTTTCCTTTGCTTCTGGATCTGAAAGATATTAGATTGAGTCCCAAAGAACACACAAAAAAAATGTACCTACAAAAGCTTTGGACAGCACTTGGATCCACTGAACTAGGTCTCTCCATTAAGGTCTCATGTCCCTCACTACTGTTTGTGTCCTTGTTCTTAGATTCCTGGCACAACTAAAAACAGAAAAAGAAAATCCAATGTAATCTTGTTGTTGTTTTTTTCCATTTTAGGGACCCACTTCAGGTATGCCTGCAGCCATACCACTGTGGTGTCTGACCCTGTCAGATCTCAGAAGCTAAGCAGTGTTGGACCTGGTTAAGGAAGACTATCTGAGAACATCAGGTGCTGTAGTCTTGGGAGAAGGACCCAGTAACCCACTCCGCAAAAACAATCAGCCATTGACAACCCTACAAATAGCAGAGAAGCCCAACAATAATGTTTCTCCTGGTGTACATAGGGTCACTATGAGTAGGACACCAACTCCAAGGCACCTAACAACAACAACAACAACAACAAAAACTTCAGGTATATTGGCCTAGATTCCAACCCTATCCTTAAAAACCTATGATTCCCCATTCCATAGAAGAGTTCCAATGCTCTGCAGTTCTTCTTCCTCCCATAACAGAACAGCATTGGACAGAGGTGTAAATTCAGAAGGCTTCTTTGAGGTCCCTCCCTTTTTTCTCTTAACTGCAAATCAGCAGAGAGATGTTAGATAGCAGAATCAGACTGAAATATGGGTCACAATTAACAAAAACATATATTAATAGGAAATAATATAAAATTCTGAACTCTAAATTAAAAAATAATTAAATATAGATACATAAAAAGGTGAAAAGTAATTTAAGTCAACTGCCAGTGCAATTCAAAACAATAATAAATAATTGCTATTAAGAACTCTAATGCAGCTGGTGTGTGTCAAGAAATACCTAATGTTCAAGACATGGGAGGTGATATTTCCACTCTGCTAATGGTCAGACCAGAACTAGCACATTTGGGATACTAAAAGGAGGGCATAGAACATAGCCAGAGGAAGATAAATCCAAAAAAGAAAAAAAAGACAAATAAACCAAGTCACAAAAAGAACACTAGAAGGAACTGCAAGTATTTAGCATGGAGAAGAAAAGTCTCATGAGGACATGATCTCTGTTTTTAAGTATTTGAAAAGCTTTTATGTGGGAAAGAGACCACTTATTCTGTTACTTACAAATAAGGGGAAGCAGATTTCAATATGAGAAGAAATTTCCTTTAGTGCTCTTAGAAATATAATGGGTTATTTTGTGAGGTTATCAGGTTCCCACTAGTGGAAATATGGTATTTTTTAAAATGTCCTTTTGGAAGACTGCTTCTTCCTCCAGGAGTTCAGTGTCCTCTGGAGCTATTCAGGATACTCCATAGAAGCACAGGAGACCAAGATTCCTCCAACTGAATTTGCTTCTAGAGCTTTCTATTTTGTGCCTGAATGAGGATGCGGTGTTCCCAGAGAAATCACACTTAGGCTTTACTGATTGGCTTGTTGATGGAAGTCACATCTACCTACTCTATGCCCAGGATGCAACAAGAATCATTGGCAGTGCTTAATCATGTCCCCAAAAGACTTCTCTTCATGGGTGAACCCCAGGAATCTAGCAAGGTGACAATGGAGACATTATGAGGCCCAAGATGCCCACTGTGGTTCACTAAATCACACCAGGAGTAGCTGCCTATTGCCGCTTCCATGAGAAATATAGTAAAGATCAGAACTTAGGCAGATCATACAGTGACTACATAAACTGAAACCCTAGCTCTACCACCTACCAGCTGTGGGACTTCGGACACATGACTTCACCTATCACTGCCCTCCTTCTTTATCTACAGAATAAAGATGGGCGCTTTCATAGTACCAATGATAGTTAATTTCATGTGTCAACATGACTGGGTCATGTAATGCCTAGATATTTGACCAAACATTATTCTATGTGTTTCTGTGAGGGTGTTTTTGAGGGCTATTAACATTTTAAATTGGTGGACTGGGTAAAACCAATTGTTTCTATCATGTGGGTGGTCCTTGTCCAGTCAGTTGAAGTCTTCAATAGAAAATTCCGTCAGTTAGGAAAAAAATTCCCCTGCATTCTAAAGCAGCCTATGGGCCTTCGAACTTGAACTGGAACATGACTCCATATTTCTTTCCAGCCTTCATAATGATATGAGCCAAGTCCTTATTATTTCTGTTTCTGTGGGAAACTGACTAATACAGTATCTATCTCAAGAGTTTACATTAAGATTAAGTGAAATTAAGCCTGGTGCAGTGGCACATGAATGTAATCCTAGCACTTGGGAGGCTGAAGCAAGATGACTGAGAGTTCAAGGATAGCTCAGACTTCATAGCAAGATCCTGCCTCCAAAAAAAGGAGGAGGTGAAGGAGGAGGAGGAGGAGGTGGAAGAGGAGGAGGAGGAAGAGATGGGGGAAGAGGAGGGGGATGGAGGGGTGGGGAAGGAAGAGGAGAAGAATGTAAGACAATGCCATTGAAGACTTAGTGCTATAGATCTTGGATAGAGTAAGTGCTCAGTATTATGTAAATTATTTTTATAAGGCTATTCTTGAGGAACAAAATCATCCCATTGATTTTATGTTGGCAGGAATAGAAAGATTTACAAATAGGACTGGAATGCCTGTAAATAGATATGCTCACAGCCCTAGGTGGGGAACGACGGCAGCCTCGACATCAGAAGTGTCCTCAGGAGTTCTTAAACTCTTCCATCCAATGTCCATATTCAACGACAGTATGTACCCACAGGCTTTGAGAAGTCGTACCCATATACCTTGGTCTTAAGGAAGTCCTTTTTGAAACAGATAATGGCACAGCCCCAAGGAGGGGAAGAGAGGTCCCCAGCAAGACCTCTACTACATTTCAAAAGACGCCCATATAATCCCAGAGACTCAGGAGGCTGAGGCAGAAGGATCACGAATTTGAAGCCAGAGGCCTCCTGTACAACTTAGTAAGATCCCTGTCTCAAAATTTAAAAAAATAATAATAATAAAAATGGGCTGGGGAGAGGTATAGCCCAATGGTAGAGCACTTGCTAAGTATGTGTGAGGCCCTGGGATCAATCACCAAGTACCACCAAAAATAAAAGCAGAAGCAGAAGCAGAAGCAGGAGGAGGAGAAGAAGAAGAAGAAGAAGAAGAAGAAGAAGAAGAAGAAGAAGAAGAAGAAGAAGAAGAAGAAGAAGAGGAAGAAGAAGAAGGCGACAACGACGGCAACGGAGATTCTCAGCTACACCTATCCTTCCTGATTCTAAAACCAAAGTCTTAGCTGGGCATGGTGGCATATGCCAATAATCCCATCAGGTGTGAGGTTAGGGAAGGAAGATCAAGTCAAGTTTGAGGTCAGCTTTTCTACTGGTTTACATAGTAAGTTCCAAGCCAGCCTGGGCTACACAGAGACCCTGTCTCAAAAGAAAAAAAAAAAAAAAAAAGGCTTTGTCCAAACTTGATATCTCACACCTTTACCCTACCACTTCTTCCTTTGCCTCCATGCCTTCCTAGACCTGCAGGCTTTTTCTGAGTCTCTTTCTCCCACTGAAATCACACCTGTCCTTCTGGACAGGGCTTCCATCTACCCTGTCCCTGCCCTGAGATTTTTCTGACTATCCTAGTCACTACAGTAACTTATTTGCCCCTTCCTAGACACTCTTGCATTGCTTGCACAGTTGATTCTCTTTTAATTTGAGTCCACTGTCTTTTCTGAAGCACTTTGCAGTCTCCCTCAGGACAGAGATCTCTGTATCTTGTCCCTGTCCCATCACCTAGCACAGTCCCAAAGCTACCCCATTGTTTGACAGAGTGATTAATGCCCTCACAGACACTCAGCCACCAGCAATGCTTTCATTTCCTCTATTCTGGCACTGGATGAGTCACCTGGGAAAAGTTTATGAACTAAAGATTCCAGGACCTCCCCCCAGACCTATGAATAAGGACCTCCCCGGATGGGGCCCTGGCATCTACATGTTGTAAAAGTGCTCAGTCAGGTGAAGGTGCTGAGCTGCTAAGTTTCAGTACCACTGCTTTTAGAAAGATAGAGGCGTTTTCCTGTGGCCTTGACTCTTCCCCTTCAACTGACTCAACTCATCCAAGACCATGTCATTAAAACCCTTCCTGCCTTCCAATCAGGCCAGCTTTCCCACAGAACCCACTCCATTCTACTGTCCCATGCCTTCCCCAAGTCCTGCCTATCTACCAAACATCCTGCCCTCATCCCTCCTCCCCTCCCCACTCTTCCTTCCCATGAATATGCACAGCCCTCAGATCCTCAGCAACTTAGCTCCAGCCTCCTCCTGAATGAACCCAGGGGTTAGCACCATCTCTGCCTTAGCCTTCCTAGCCTGCATACTTTCCATGAAATAACTTGGAGGGAACTGAAGAAAATGGCTCAGTGTTTCTGCTCATTATTTAAGAATAGTTCATCTATGTGTTTGCTCCAAGATAAACACTCATGAATATAGCTAAGTAGGTGGAAGTTGCCTAATATTCTACTCGTAAGCCACCTTTTATCTTGCAACAAGTTCTCAAGAGGTAAGACAGACTTTATTTAAGGAACTCTAGGGCCTTTCAGCTGTACCACCCTGGCATCTGATCTCATTAGATCTTAGAAGCTAAGCAGAGTCAGATCTGGTTGGTACTTGGGTGGGAGACCACCAGGGAATATCGGGTGCTGTAGGGTTAGATGAAGGATCCGGTAGCCCACTCCCAAAACAATCAGCCATTAAAAACCCTGTGAATAGCAGAGAAGCACTGACATAGTGCTAGTCATGGCACTGTGTTGGTAGTGTTTCATCTGTTGTACATAATGTCACTGTGAGTCAGACCCAACTTGACAGCACCTAACAACCTCCACAGTGCCTTTGAGAGCGGGGGAGGAGTCTCAAAAAAAAAGTGATCTTCCTAAATGAAATCTCTAGTTCAAAGAACCAGAGCCAGGATAACTCCCTATCTCTTTAAGCCAGCCTATTCCTCTGTACAGCTTTATGTCTGCAGGCTTAGGACATGTTTGATGTATGTAAAACTATAGAATACAAGTGTGGAAAGACCCTTCAGTGTCATCTTCCCTAGGGTCTGACAGTCTCAGAGAATGCTCTTAGAACACAAACCATGTATTTGAACCTTTCTTCAAAATGTTTGCTGGTGTTGTTCTGTCCCGCTATACTCAAAGGCCATACTCCCTTTCTTCTCCACCAAGAGATGGAACCAGTTAGCACCCTTCTCAAACTATATCACCCTTGGAAAATTCGTGCCAGCCTCAGTGGAGGATTTAACCAGGGACAACTGCTTCCCAATGGCAGTTCTCAGCAGCAGTATCGTTGACATCTTGGACCTGGTAATTCGTTGCTGTCTTGTGCATTGTAGGATGTTTGGCCACATCTCTGAGCCCTGCCCAGCTGATGTCATTAGCACCATCACCACCCCCAGAAGGAAGAAACTGCCAGTGAGAATCGCTGCCTTATAGTATGCCACAGAGCTCCCTCCTCCAGTTCACAATCCTATGAAGATGTTGATACCCACACCAATGCCCATCAGACCCTGCGACAAACTCTATGCCAGGCACACAGACATAAATAAAGGAACATTCACTCTGCCTAGAGAGCTCCGAAAAAAATATCACAGAAGAACCACTATAGGGCTAGTCTTAAAGAACAAGAAGGCATTTGTAATATTGTAAATAGTTGTTGTACTGTATTGTTTAGGAAATAATGACAAGGAAAAATGTCTCTGCATGCTCAATGCAGACACACTTTTGTTTGCCAAATATTTTAAATCCACAGATGGAGAACCCACAGACATGGAGGACCTACTTAAACTCAAACTGAAAGTTAGCATTCATCAAGCCCTAAAACTAAAAACTAACACGATGGATTGGAAGGATGACTGTGAGTAAGTCCCATGAAAACCAGTCTTACTCAAATTCTTTTCTAGATGATCAATTCTCAGAAGTAGGTAGAGGAGGTCTGGTGTGAACGGCACTTGCTGCTGCCTGAATGGAACAGAAGACATAGGAAGGCAATACTGGCACAGCAGGAAAGCTGGCGGTGCACAAAAGAAGCCTCTGAACTGAAAGCAGGACCCCAGCAGCAGCCTGGCTCTGCTGCTGAGTTCCTAGAATCCCCGAGCCTGTTGCATCAGCAATAGACAGGAGGAGTCCCAGCAGATTTTTACAAGGCCTCAGTGGAGCCACATCACCTCACTGGGTCCTCAGTTTCCCCATGTGCTCCATGTGGGGACTGAAGGGTTTTTCGATCACAGTGTCCTTAGGGAATGTCCTTTAGGCAACCTCTGTTCTTCCTTTTTCCCCTGGAAAAATGGGTGCATATGTGACTTTATTTTTCAATTCAAGGCTTTCTTACAACTCTTGGAAACTCCAGGTTAGCACCCCAGAAGTAGGTGATTTCTGAGGTCCCTAACAACTCTAGAATTCTCTGCCAATAACTGCCCTGGCTCTGACCCAAAGAGCTCTCATCCAGGTATGTTTGGCTGCAGAGGTTTAGGGAAGAAAGTTACCAGACAATCAGAGGATGAATCTAACCAGCATGGTGGTACATGCCTATAATCCCACCAACTCAGGAGGCAGAGGCAGCAGGAAGATCGCAGGTTTGAGGCCAGAGGGAGTCTGTGTACCTTAGTGAGATACTGACTTAAAATTAAAAAACAGAAAATGGGCTGGGGATGCAGCCAGTGGTAGAGCACTTGAAAAAGTACATGTGAGGTACTGGGTTCAATCTCCCAGTACTGCCAAAAAAAAAAAAAAAAAAAAAAAAAAAAAGGGATGTATCTATCCTGAGAGGAGACATTAAAGAATGTCTTCCAAAAAAGAAAAGTTCTCTGTCATCAACCATCACTTCTGGCCTTCCAGAATATTCCAGTGCTCCTCTCCACTCCACTGCCTCTGCCTTTCTTCACAGCTTCTCCCAGTCAGTGTTGCAGGCTGGCATCTGTGTCCCTTCTGCTCACTGCCCATCCACTGCTGGCCTTCTGGCACATGAACCAAATTACAGTGGAATAGCTACCTCCCTGTGCCCCTTTTTCATAAGTGTGATTTCTCTTCTGTGTGTTATCCCCAACACCTCCCTCACACCCTGCCCAACTCAGGCCCTTTGTCAATGTGTCCAGGGGATACAAAAGGTGACCCCTGGAAGACCTGACCAACTGACATCCCTCTGATTCTATGTCACTGATGAAACCAAAGAAAAGAAAATGTTTATTAAAATCAGTAAAGTCTAACAAGGGGGTGGGGACAAAGGGAGCATCTCCCCACGGACAGAGGGTGGAAAAACCCAGGCTTTCCTGCCTGGACATCATCAGATCCTGGCCTCCCAAGAGCCAGAAATCAGTGGAAATGTATATATATTTTAATATACCCTCATTAGACATAAAAATGGTTTTACACCAACACAGGGGTTGGTTGAAATGTGTTCCAACTTTGCTAAATGGGGAAGGCATCAAAACGCTTTTAATAATATCAGGCAAGGCAGTCCCTCTGCCAAGCTCAGACAGAGGGGAATTCACACCGCCAGAGAAAATCTGTTCTTCATCAATGTTTCAATATCCAAGGAAGCCGGGGACATTTTTCTGCGATTGAAGCAAATTGCCCGCTGCCAATACTATGATTTAATTCCCTCCTTTTTTCTCTCTCATTTTAAATAACTGCTATAAGCATTTGGTGGGTCATGAAGGCCCAGCATGTAAGAAAGATTATATTGAAATGGAGGGGAGGCAAATATGGGGAGGCAGGGAGGGAGAGAGGAGAGAGATGGAGCAGAAAGAGAGGGAGAGAGAGAGAGAGAACAGAAAAAGGAAGGGGAAGGTAAAAGAGAGGTGGAGCATGAGAAGAATGACATCAGAGAAGTGAGGAGAATACATAGAAAAACTGAATGAGGACCAGAAGAACATTCGAGAAAAGCAGGAAATAAGAGCAGAAAAGACAAAGGAAACCAGGAAGAATGTGAAAATGAGTGAGTGAGTGAGTTTAATAAAAATCATGAACAGAGAAGAATACAAAGTCAGAAGTGAACGAGATCTTGAAGACCTCAGGGATTAGTATCCTCTCAAGTCTCAGGCAGGAGGCCCAAGGATGAAACTACTTGTTCAAGTTCAGTGAGTGTAGAATACCAGAGCCTCCTGAGTTCAGTCAATGCTTCTCATTCTGTAGCTAGTAGAAAGCAAGGCAAAAGGACAGGGAATAAATAAAAAGTTTACAACTTACATGTAGGTACTACGCACATAGTTTCTTGAAATACGTGTATTGCCTAACATAATCTAAATCCAACAATCTAGTATTCATAGTTTCCTCACTCTTGGACCCTCGGAGTTTCTCATGAAATGATCTAAGACCTAGAAGAGTGGGCTGGTAGTATAGCTCAGTGGTAGAGTGCTTGACTAGCAGGTGCAAGGACCTGGATTTGAGCACCAGGACTTAAAAAAAAAAAAAAAACTTAAAAAAAAAACTTAAAACTTAAAACAAAAAAACTAGAAGACAGGATTTGCTCTCTCATTGCACATGGTAAATTCAGGGAGCTAAAAGGGTATGTTAGGATATCATAGGGTTAATGCCAGTCCTCTTGATGACCTCCCAGCTCCCTGAGGCTTCTGGCTTCCCTGGATGGTGAGCTGACAGAGCCACTCACAGTCTACCTGGAAATCTCAAACTCCAGGACCCTAGTTCTAGCTTTGGAAAGGCCAGTGAACCCCTCCAAGATGAGGGCCTTTCTGGTTTAGGCATTAATCACTAGTTTTCAGCCTGTCATTTAGTTAATACTATTATACCAAAGTTCATTTATTTTGACAATGGTACCATGATTGAATAAAATGTTAAAATTAGGGTAATCTGAGCCAAAGACATATAATCCTTCCTGTACTGTTTTTGCAAGTTCTACAAAATTCTCTAAAGAAAAAAATCCTTCATAATGATCTCAAAGGTCAGGCATGAATTTAAAGTTGTCCATCAGTGTCTAAGTCTCCAACCTCTAGTTTCTGGCCAATGTTGTTTCTTTTCTCTTCCCTCACCCAGTCCCTTACTGTACAAAAAGGAGATCTACACATAGACATGTGATCACTCTAGACTGCTCATCCAAGTTCTGTTCACATACCCCAGGCCCCATAAACAGCCCCTCCTTGACCACCCTTGGGGTCTGGGAATGTACAAAGTGGCAATACAGTCCACCCCAAGGAGGACAGAACCAAAGAAAGGCTCAGGGTCATTTGGGCAGAGAATTGCAGAGGTCTGGATACCAGAAATATGGTCTAAAGGTAGGTGTAAACCAAAGACTCCAGGGAGACACATCATTTGGTGTCACCTGCTAAGAAGGGGTGTGGGAAGAGAATGGCCAACTAGGGCCTTCTTAAGTGTGAGAAATGGGGCAGGAATGCCAGTTGCCCAGGTCTGAGGGAAGGATTATTCCACTTCATCACTCACCTGCTTACTAATCCAGGCTCAGTAGCAGAGCAGCCAAAAAGGAAAGGGCACATCTGACTAGCTATATAACTACTTTGAGTAATTTGGATGAAATATTAAAGATAGCATTTGCTGTATCTGGTAGAAGAAGTACCCAGAATTCTCTATTCTGAAAGCCCCTTAGACTATGATTTATTGACCATGAAATGCAGGGCTTAGCAAATTGCCTGGCATATTATTTATAATGAATAAGGAAGGAGGGAAGACTAAGCAGCAATTTTCAATATAATGAGCAATTTTCAATATAATATCAATAAGATAAATATTAGGTATGGTTCCATTGAAGTACAGAGAATAGTAGGTATGTAACCTGGCCTAGAGGGGTCTGAAAGGGATTCCTGTAGCATCTTAAAGAATGGGTTGAAATTAGTGATGCAATGAGGAGGATAATTCCAGGTAGAGGAAACTTGAAAGGTCATGGCATATTGGAATAACTGTGATCAAACAGAATCTAAGTGTCATGAAAGATGCTAAATCCCCTTATGTATCCCCAACATCTTATACACACAGGCAACTGATAGACATTAAATATATGTGTTGAATAAATGGAAAAATGTGATTCATTTCCTTTTAAAACCGCAGGAAAGTCAAAACTGGAAGGAAGATCAACAATACTACAGTCCAAGGATTGACAACTTTTCTGAAAAGAGCCAGAAAGTAAATAGTTTAGCCTTTGAAGGCCGTACAATGTCTGTCACAAAAACTCAACTATGCCCTGTTGCATGTAAGCCTCCATGGATGGTAGGTAAAAGGCTTGGCTAAGTTCTAATAAAACTTTATTTACAAAAATAGGCAATGAGCCAGATTTAGTCCAAGAACCATAGTTTGCCAACCACTACTCTAGTCTAACACTTTCATTTTACAGACAAAGGGCAGAGAGATAGTATGGTGTGCCCAAGGTCACATAGCTGGTTGGTGACAAGATCTAAACTCAATATTAACCTTCCAATGTAAGTGTTGGATGGAGAGTAAGTAGCAGTGATATTTTGGGGACAAAAGGGGAAATTTAGGTCTCAGAAATCCAGGATATCTTCTCAGAGGAAATATAAATTAGCTCACAGTCTCAGTGTTGTTCAAAGACTAAGAAGGTAAGATGGTGTGAAAAAGAACACAAAGCTGGTAGTTGATTGTCTTCTCATCAAAGCATCTACATTCTAGCTATGCTTCAGTGAACTCAAGGTAAAGGGAGGTGGACAAAAAAATTGAAAGTAAAGCCACCTTTTAGGACAACATGTCAGGGCAAGGACCAGAGTAGCCACCATGTCTCCTGAGTAGTTGTTGTTAGGTTCCATTGAGTCCATGTCTGACTTATAGTGACCCTATATAAAACAGGTGAAACACTATTGTGCTTCTCTGATATTCGTAGGGTTTTCAATAGCTGATTTGTTTTTGGTAGTTGGTTACTGGGTCCTTCTCCCAAGCCTACAGCACCTGGTGTTCCCAGGTGGTCTCCCATCCAAGTACTAACCAGGCCTGACCCAGCTTAGCTTCTGAGATCTGATCAGATGCCACAGTGATACAGCTGCAGTAGCTGAGTAGGGTGTTGGACAATGTGAAAACTTGAATCTCTGGGTGATGGGCACATGCACATAAGCAGGCAGTTTGACCCATGAAGTAAAAATCCAGTCTATGCCCACAAACATAACTGCGTGTGGCCCCCTAGATTTCAACTCAGAGGGAACACACAGTCTCCTTGGGACCCCAGATGTTAGAAGCCATAGTAAGATCATTCAGGTACATCTTTTCATTTTAGAAACTGAGAAAGTGAGGTCCACAGAGAAGAAACAACTTGCCAAAGATCACAAAGCCAATGGGTAGCCAGGCTGTTCTGGGTCGCCAGAACAGTCTCTGAATTCTCTATAGACACTTCTCTGACAACCTGCAAGAGCCTGGGTTCCCACCCCCATCCCAATGCAGGTTTCTTGACATTCTTTTGTATACAGCAAATAGGCCTCCAGGCTTTGGGGATAGAAGTCTCTAAGATATTTTGCAAGTAATGACTCTATCTCTCATTAGATCACAGGTTCCTGAGGGTAAAGATGGCTTATCTGCTGTCTCCAGAAACTCTGCACGCAGTGTAAGGAGGTAGATCTTATAGTCCTTGGGCCCTGCTCATACACCTCCACCCTGTAGGAAACATCCCCAGGCTCATTCCATCCCAAGACACAGGAGACTGTGCCCTTCTCAATTTCACATCAACTCCCTAAACTCCTATTAATGTCCTGACTTAAATAATATGTGCTCACAATGGTCCACCTTATCCATGACATTGAGATCTCCTCAAAAGCAGGAATTGTATCTCACCCATCCGTGTACTCCCAACCCTGAGTCTGGCACATAGACAGGTATTATTAGCTGATGGTTAAGTTGTGATATGCCAGGAAAGCATAGCAGAGAGGTTATGAGATTATGTTGATTGGAAACAGGCAATCTTGAGTTCAAATTCTGACTCACACATTTAATTGCTATGTGATCATGAAAAGGTTATTTAATCTCTCTGAGGCTTAGCTTCCTCATGTGAGACATTGTCACAATTGAATGAGACAATGCTGTTGAAGCACTTGGCAGATCACCTGGAATTCAGTAAACACTCCATAAATGTCATGGAAAGGCAAAATCAGACTGCCAATATCATGAGCCAGTGCATGGATAAGCTGGTTTGCTTACACTCAGTGCTATCTCAATTATCTTCATTTAGGAACAGGCAGAGCCAGAGTAGAAGAGAGATTAGTTAAATCCATCCAGATGACCAGAAAATCTAGAAAATTAGCCCCTAATCAACCTCCTGGAAGAAATAATCTAGGGTATGCTTCACCTCAGCAGCCAAACCAGCAGCCTATCTCTGTGAAGAGGCCAGCACAATGCCATAGTCTCTCCCAGCCTTCCACTGATTGATCAAGCTCCAACCACTTTCCAGAAAGTTGATGCTCCACCATCTTCCATGAAAGCCCTCAACTCTCAGGCTGGCCAGTGACAATGGTGAGATGCATTAGGGAGCTCACAGAGAATAGACTGTTTTCAAGATCAACACATCAACACCTGTTAGTCAAAGCTAGCTGAACTCCAGCAGCCTGAGAATTCTGAAAGAGATCATGTTGTTGTTGTTGTTGTTAGGTGCCATCAAGTCAGTATCTGACTCATAGCGACCCTCTGTACAACAGAGGAAACGCTATTGTCAGTGCTTCTCTGCTGTT
Source organism: Pedetes capensis (assembly GCA_007922755.1). Classification (NCBI taxonomy): domain Eukaryota; kingdom Metazoa; phylum Chordata; class Mammalia; order Rodentia; family Pedetidae; genus Pedetes; species Pedetes capensis. The sequence goes on from VMDO01002334.1 coordinate 46,948, forward strand.
CATAGGGTTTTCAATGGCAGATTGATTTTTGGGAGGGGGGTTGCCAGGTCCTTCTCCCAAGCCTATAGCTTCTGGTGTTCCCAGGCGGTCTCCCATCCAGGTACTAACCAGGCCCGACCCTGCTTAGCTTCCGAGATCTGACGGGATCAGACACCACAGGGTTACTGCTGCAGGCAAAAGAGATCATGGGTGGCAATAATAGAGACTGAGGTCCCACAGCAGATGCCCCTGTGTGGTCCCAAGAAGACTGGGTGGACAGTGAAGGCACAATTCACTTGGAGGGGTGTGGGGTCCTGTAACAAGGTCAAAGGGGAAGTTGGTGGCAGTCAAATTGATCCCAATTATGATTAAAAAGATAAAGGGCAGAAGGAATAGGAAAGGAAAATGGTAAAAATCAAGTCAAATTCAAACTCCAGAACAACAACAACAAAGTTTTTCAAGAGAATAAAATCTGAGCCAAATTAAATTTATATACGTGGAAAGTATTAAACTGCATAAAGCACATTTCTGAAATGCAAAGTCGAAAGGGTTACAGACCTCAGATTCTAGTTCTGGGGAAGCAAAACTGCTGTGTGCTGGAAAAACCAGTCTCTCCCATTCCTCCCTCCCCCACAAAAAATTACTTGCAGCATTTGTTGTTTTCCATGGTGTGAACATTCCCACCATAGCCAATTTTAAGCTATTAATATGATTATCAGAATTGGAAAGAAATTTAGCAATTGGCTCTTGCAAGACCAGTTTAAACCCTGCAGTCCACAAGTGGAAGTAAATTGAGTTTGGGGAGCATACAGAGAAGTGAGAGCCCAATGTGCCTATACCCCTAAGGGAATCAAAAGGAATAAGAGATCAAAGACCTTCCAAGCCTCCTCCTCAAATAAACAGGCAGATCTAGGGTCAAACCCAGACACTGCTTCCCACTGGCAACATGACCTGGGGAAATTCCTTAATCTTGCCTAGTTTCAATTTCTCTGAATGCAAAATGTGGCAAATAACTTGCACGTTGTCAGGATTAGGAGGGTAATGAATATAAATCTCTCAGCACAGAGCAAGGCACTTAAAAGACCTTGAGCAAGGATCCCACCCTCTTCCAGTAATGCTTCCATCCTCCTTCATCTGAGACCCATTAGAGTTTTGTACATGTGCTTGCCTACTGTGACTACATTTTTTTTCTAGAACAAGTTCAGATTTCAAATATTCTATCCCTTTGTGGATCTCTTCCACTCAGTTGGCGAGGTATCATTAATATCACACACAAGCAAAGCTTTACTAAAGATCATTCAAAAGTGACTGCCCCAGTATATAGATAGGGAATTGTCAGAAAATCAAGTGGGATTCAGAAGAGGGCAGGGAACCAGGGACATCATTGCTGATGTCAGGTGAATATTAGCTGATGGTAGAGAATATCAGAAAGATGTTTATTTATGTTTTATTGACTACACAAAGGCATTTGACTGTGTGGATCATAAAAAATTATGGATAACACTTCAGAAAATGGGAATACCAGAGCACCTAATTGTACTCATGAAGAATCTGCACATGAGCTAGGAGGCAGTTGCTCCAATAGAACAAGGAATTGCTTCCTGGTTGAAAGTTAAGAAAGGTATGTGTCAGGGCTGTATACTTTTACCATATCTCTTCAATTTATATGCTGAGCAAATAGTCCAAGAAGCTGGACTTTATGAGGAAGAATGCAGCATCAGGATTGAAGGAAGACTCATTAACAACCTAGGTTATACAGATGACACAATTCTGCTTGCTGAAAGTGAAGAGGATTTAAAACATTTACTGATGAAGATCAAAGATCATAGCCTTCAGTATGTTGTTGTTGTTGTTAGGTGCTGTCAAGTTGTGTCTGACTCATAGCGACCCTCATAGGGTTTTCAATGGCTGTTTTGGGATTGCCTTGGGAGTGGATTGCCAGGTCTTTCTCCCATTTTTACAGTGCTGGGAATTGAACTTGGGACCTCAGAGACTGCAGCACAGCGCTCTACCAACTGAGCTAAATCCCAGCCCTAGCCTTCACTATGGGTTGTGACTAAATATCAACAAAACAAAAATCCTTACAACTGGGTCAGTATGAAACTTCACAATAAATGGAGAAAAGATTGAAATTGTCCAAGGTTTTGCTTTGCTTGGCTCTATAATCAACACCCGTGGAAGCAGCAATCAAGAAATCAAAAGACACATTGCTCTGGGGAAAGCTGTAGCAAAAGATCTCTTTAGAGTATTGAAAAGTAAAGATGTCACATTGAAGGTGAAGGTGTACCTGACTCATGCCATGATATATTCAGTCACATCATATGGTTGTGAAAGCTGGACATTGAACAAGGGAGACAGGAAAAGAATTGATGCTTTTGAATTATGGTGCTGGAGATGAATATTGAATATACCACGGACTGCCAAAAGAGCCAACAGATCTGTCCTAGAAGAAGTGCAACCAGAGTGCTCCTTAGAAGCAAGGATGGCCAGACTGCCTCATACATATTTCGGACATGTAGTCAGGAGAGACCAATCCCTGGAGAAAGACATCATGTTTGGGAGAGTGGTAGGTCAACAACAAAAAAAGGAAAACCCTCCACCAGATGGATTGATACAATGTCTGCAACAATGGGCTTAAATATAAATAAGATTGTGTGCCTGGCACAGAATTGGGAAGTGCTCCGATCTGCTGTACATAGGGACACTATGAGTAGGACTCTACTTGACGGCATCTAACAACAACAACAACAATATCCCTTTGTTCTTATGGGTACATTTCATGGGGTTCTGATTTGGGGGCTCAGAAAATATGTTCCATATACTATTAATCACATTGAAAATTGATATTTATATATGTTTCTGTCTTCTTCTACAGGCTATCAGCCCCTTGAAGGCAAGGACATATATTATTATTCTCTTTATCTCCTATTCTTAACCTCATATCTTTGGTAGGTATTAATTGAGGAATGAATGAATGAATGAATGAATGGACTGTATGACCCCATAGTATGATGTTAGTGGGGGTCAGCAAAACTTAGGTTTGAACCTTTGCTCTCTCTGATACTGGCAAAGTTACTAAATAAAGTAAAATATCTATAAAAAGAGATCATAACTGCTAATTGTTGCTGTTGTTAGGTGCTGTCAAGTTGGGTCCAACTCATAGCAACCCTCATAGGGTTTTCAAACTGACAAATTGGGTTGTGAAAATAATGACAGCAAAGTATCTTAGGCACTCTATAAGTTTTGTAAATTGCACTATAATTTATAAAAGTATACAAATCTCAACTATGTCCTTCAATAATTATATATATATGTATATATATTGTATAACAATATAACAATAACAATATATAACATATATACGTATATATATATCCACCATGAAATCAAAATTATAGAATATTTCCATCAGCTGCAGGAAGTGCCTAGAGGGGTTTTAAATCATGGCTGCAAGGTCTTTGACAGGCCTTCCATTGAGAGATGGGGTGTTTGCCTCCTCTCTCTGAATCTAAGCAGAATTATACTGCCTTAATGAATAGAATACAGCAGGAGTGACGCTAAGGCTAGACCAGCAAAGGCTATGCATTTTCTGCCTTATTCTCATGAACATATACTCCTGGTGAGTCCGACCACATGAGGTCACCATGTTGGAAAGGCCACATGTACACACTCTAGTCAAGAGTTCCAGGAGAGCCTACCAAGATGTCAGACCTCAGAGAGCCATCTTGGACCCTCAAGACCAACTATCCATCAATGCCACAAGGAAAAAGAAAAATCAGTCAAGCTCTGCCTGAATTCCTGACTCACAAAATTGATGGACAGAGTGAGCTGATTGTTGTTCTAGCCACTAAGCTTAGGGGTAGTTCATCACATAAAAAAAAATTGGAACAGATCATGTGTTCCCTTTCCTAGTCAATAATATCCCCCTCCCTCTCTGAGATAATAATGTTTCTGACACATATCACCATAGATCAATTTTGCCTATTATCACACTTCATATAAATAGAATCACCCAGCATGAACTCTTTGACGGGAATCTTTCATTCATACACTGTTCCTGAGAATCATGTAAGTTATTTGTATCAGTGAATTTGTATTGCTGAATAATATTCTATTGTATACTATATAATATAGAGAATATACTATACCTCATTGCTGGAGTTCAGCTAAGTTGATAGAGTGCTGCACTGCGCTGAGGCTCTGGGTTCAATCCTCAGCATCAAAAAAATGGGAGAAGGACCTAGAAGCCCATTCCCAAAATAATCCCGAAGTAATCAGCCATTGAAAACTCTATGAATATCAGAGAAGCACTGACATAGTCCCAGTCATGGCACAGTGTCAGAGAGTGTTTCGTTCTGTTGTACACAGAATTGCTATGAGTTGTATCCAGCCTAACAACACCTAACAACATACCTCATTAGTCTGATTACCTATTAATAGACAATAAAATAGTTTCTAGTGGGGCTTTTACTAATGAACCTGCTTTTCTAAGTTTTTCTTAGATATATATTTTTTATTTCTCTTGGGTATATACATAGGAATGAAATTGTCAGTGGTTAAGCATATGTTAATATTTATTAGCCTGCAGTCATACCACCCTGCCACCCTATTCCATCAGATCTCAGAAGCTAAGCAGAGTAAGGCCTGATTAGTACTTGGATGGAAGACCACCTGAGAACACCAGGTGCTATAGGCTTAGGAGAAGAACATGGCAGCTCATTCCCAAAACACAATCTGTCATTGAAAATTCTACAAATAGGAGAGAAGCACTGATGGTAGTGCTGGCCAAGGCACAGTGTCGGGTAGTGTTTCATCTGTTGTATAAAGGCTTGCTATGAGTCAGACCCAACTTGATGGCACCTAACAACAACAACACTTATTAGAAAATGACAAACAATTTTCCAAACCAAATACAGCATTTTATCCCCCTACCAGAACCATATGAGAGTTTCAGATGCTCTACACTCTTATCAACACTTCATGTTATCATTCATTTTTTTAGTTCTTCTAATGTTGTGCAATAGCTGAGGTTTAGCTTAGTTGGTAGAGTGCCACTCTGCAGTCTCTGAGGTCCTGCATTTGATCTCCAGCACTACAAAAATGGGAAAAAGATGTCACAATCCACTCCCAAGGCAATCCCAAAACAATCACCTATTGAAAATCCTATGAGGGTCCCTATGAGTCAGACACAACTCAGTGGCACCTAACAACAATAACAACAATGTTGCACAATAATATCTCTATTGGTTTAATTTGAGTTTCCCTTATGATTGACATTTAGCATCTTATTGGTCATTTGGATATCTTTGTGATTTTCCTATTCAATTTCCTGCATCTTTTAAAAATTGGGTTGTCTTGTTACAATAGAGTCATAAGAGTTCTTTGTATATGCTTGATATTAGACCTTTGCCAAATATTTTCTCCCATATTATAGATTGTCTTTTCCCTTTCTTAATTGCATCTCATGATGAACATAAATTTATTTGGTTTTAGTTTTGATGAAATCCAACTTCTCAAATTTTCTTTTTGTAGTTAGTAACTCTGTGTCCTAAGAAATCTTTGCCCATCTTTACATTAATAGGGATTCTCTAATGTTTTTGACTGAAAGTTTTATTGTTTTAACTTCCACATTTAAGTATACAACATGTTTCAAATTAATTTGTGTATATAATGTGAGGTAGGGACCAAGAGTTTCCTTTTGTATTCCCCATACAGATATCCACTTGCTGTAGTACTACTCATTAGAAAGATTCTCCCTTCTCCCTTTGGAATGCATGGGAGACTTTGTTGAAAATTAAGTGACCATATATATGTGGGTCTACAATCTACACCTTCCTAAAACTGGTCTAACTATCCAAGTGTCTGAGATTTCATCAGTGGGGATAATTTGTCTTTGTATTTGCACAATTTTATTCTTTAAGCCTTATTCTCAATTTATACTTTTTGGTCCTGCAGTACATTGAGTCAAATATAACAAAAACACCATGTGCTAAAATTCAGAAAACCTGGGTTACAGATAATTCTAATTTAACAAATCTTGTCTGAGGACTTTCTGTTGGTCAAGTGCTATGCTTGGGTTGTATTGCCAGAGGACAGAGGGCAAAGAATAACAGACATTCCCTGCCCCCAAGGAATTCAGAACTGGGTATAGGTCTAATGACCTGAGACCGCCTTCACTGACCCTGACCCCATCCCCCACAAAGGACCATGGAATGTAGAGTGGAAAATGTTTTCCCCTCTGGTAGTTACTGGAATGTTAAGACATTCTAGTCAGTTCTATACCAAGTGACCTGGATCAATCAATAGTAGCCTTAATTTCTCTGTTTTTGAAGAGGGATTAAGAATGGCCTCACTCTTGAGGTAATTCACATAAAGTGCCTAATTCTAACTTGAGATCTAGTTTAACACACTGCCTATTTTGATGGTGATGATAATTCCTCCCAGAGTTGTACAAAGAATAAAATCTATAGGGTCACCAAATCTCAGGGCTGGAAGCAACCTTTCAATGGGAGCCAGTAGAATTGCCTGAAGTTCTTGTTTAAAATGCCAATTTCCAGGCCTCCATCCAAGATTCTGTTCTTTTGTTCCAAGGTGAGGCTTGAAATTCTATATTTGAAACAAAAATCTCCAGGTGTTCTAATGATCAGCTAAGTTTAAAGACCACTAACTTCTGGCACAAACTGAAGAGGTATGGGTAGGGAAGATACCTAAAATTTTCTTAGAATTGTTGTTATTATACAAATATAATTGGTTAATCAGATAAAATTATATTTACTAAATAATCTCCTAAAGAAACAGCTAGAACAGGGCAAACACAAAGAAGAAAGGGCAGGAGCAAGAGAGGGGAAGGGAAATGGAGGTTGTTGGGTGCCAGCCACACACTTCAATAATTTCATAATCTTTATGGGAGACACCCAAAACTAATTAATATCAAGTTGGTGATAGATTAAACTAACAAATCTATTAGCCAACTCAAACTCTAATATGAAAAAATTCAGAGCCCAAAGCTAATTGAGAGCAAAAGATAAGCTGATGTAGCAAACTCTGAGAAAAATGTTTTAACCAACAGTTTCAAAATCTGACTGAGGCATGGTGACCCAGCAAGTCTGCAAGGATCAGGGCACCTCCAAAGTTGTGAAAAATCCTACAGAGGACAGGCCAAAAAAACTGGTTTCAAGATTGGTAATGGAAGAAAGTATGGAGAGGTTGGGACTGGTTTCATCTGCGTGGAATATTCCATGGATCACGCAGATTTATGTTTTCTTTTCTGAGTTTAGGGTAGGTGACTAGACAGCTGGAGTGTTAGAAGAGTGTTGAGTGCAAGGATCTTGTTGAGAAGAAAAAGTTCTCTGGGTCAGTACAGAGACCAGGAGCTGGAATGTCTCCAGAGAGGACACTCCAAAGGCACAGCCTAGTGGTGGAGGAGGCAAAGCCACTAACAACCAGAGTGGCCCTGGATTAGCCACTTCCTTTCCTTGTGCCTTAGTTTATCCTGGTCATGAAGTCCTACAGTCATGACCCCTAAGCTCCCTTGAATACTGGATGGCATTTTCTGGTTCACCAAGTCTTACGGACAGATTAGGAAGCCCACTAGGGTCATTAACAAAATACTTGGCCCATAAAGCTTCACCCCTTACCCTCATATCCATTGTGCCTCTCAAACTGGGGACCAGGGCAGGATTCTCAAATGGGTTCAGTGGCAGGGAGCTGGGAGGAGGCGGGAAATGGCAGAGCCTCCACCATTCTCCTGCCTGGCCATAAATTGTTGGGAACCCTTTTAATCTCTCTCTCTCAACCCCACCACCCACCATCATCTCTTTACCTCAGCAGAGGAAATGTTCAGATTGTTCACTAAGGTTCCTTCTGTACTAGAAATAAAGGAAACTGAGAAAAGCCAAAGAAAGCACTGGATACCATGCCCAGGAAGCTACTAGTAAAAAGTATATGTCACCCCACAATCTGAAAAGGCTCAGGCAGATTCTGGAATGACAGGAACACAGTTTAAAAAAAAAAAAAAACAGAATATTTGGGGGATAACATCTAATCTTGTTCTTTTGGCATTTACAATGAAGAGAGTTATCTTTGAGAGATAAAACACACCGCTAATATCCTCTCTGTTTCTATCATACACATATACAGTCAACACTGCCCTGTCAGAACAGAATCCAAGGAGAGTGCCCATTAGAGGATAAGAAGAAATCGAACATCTTTGTAACTTTGAGTGTTGTTTTCTGGCTCACTTTGCCTTGACAGTGGGGAAACATACACCTTAAATGATCTCACTATGGACTAGGCTGCCCAAGTGACTTCATAACCTCTACCATTTTTACAAAAAGTGACAATACTGACTTCCTCAGCTGAAATTGCTATAAATGGTGTAGGCTGCTGAATTTCCCTTCCCATCTTGGAAAGCAAAGCCTGTCACCATCTTGGAAGGCTCAAGTTAAAACTCAAATAAAACACAAGGATAGCTGGGCATGGTGGCTCACACCTATAATCCCAGCAACTCAAGGGGTGGGAGCAGGAGGATTGCAGGTTCAAAGCAGCTTGTGTAACTTAATGAGACCCTGTCTCCAAGACAAAAAAAATAAAAAAGAGGCTTGAGGTGCAGCTCAGTGGTAGATAACTTGCAAAATATGCACTAGTTCCTGAGTTCAGCCCCTTAGTGCTGAAAGAAAGAAAGAAAGAAAGAAAAAAGAAAGAAAGAGAAAGAAGGAAAGAAAGGAAGGAAGGAAGGAAGGAAGGAAGGAAGGAAGGAAGGAAGGGAGAGAGAACACAGTGATAGTGACCATGACTATATGATTGTTATATACAGATGATTAATTTCATCTAGTGTTTCAGAAGAAAAACTCTCTAGACACACTATCATCCTTGAAAACTTTCTATTCTTTCTGGGGATCGATCTCATTGCCATATGTTGATGAGGATACAGGGAATGGCAGGTCTCTACTTTGAGCTTGAGGGGACTCAATTGGCAGATCATTAATTTGACTCACCTAAGGAGACCCGGGACTAAGATTTGGCTCAGTTGGTAGAGCACCACTCTGCAGTCTCTGAGGTCCCAGGTTGGATTCCCAACATCCCAAAAATGGGAGGACATGGCAATCCACTCGCAAGGCAATCTCGAAACAATCAGCCATTGAAAACCATACAAAGGTCACTATGAGTCAGCCATAACTCAATGGCACCTAACAACAACAACAACAACAAAGAGACCTGAAGTCCTGTCTATCCCTACTTCCATTCTTGGCTTTATATGGACGTAAGAATATTTGTGGAAAGGATTTTCAAGTTCAAAGTGATAACTAATTTGTTGAGCACATCAATGCAACAAATTTTCAGAAGACATTGTTACCTAGTAGAATTTAACCTGCCTATAAGAGATATGACTTCCTATAGCTGTACTACTGTGGTGTCCAATCCTGGCAGATCTCAGAAGCTAAGCAGGGTTGGGCCTGGTTAGTACTTGGATGAGAGACTGCCTGAGAATACCAGGTGCCGTAGGTTTGGAGAAGGACCCAGCAACGCACTCCCAAAAAAACAACTAGCCATTGAAAACCCCATGAATAGCAGAGAAGCATGACAATAGTGTTTCTCCTATTGTACATAGGGTCACCATGAGTTGGACACTAATTCAATGACATCTAATAACAACAACAAAAGAGATATGAGAGCCAGGCATGGTGGTGCATGCCTGTAGTCCCAGCAACTTGGGAGGCAGAGGGAGGAGAATTGCGAGTTCAAGACCAGAGGCAGTCTGTGTAATTTAGTGAGACCCTGTCTCAAAAAAATTAAAAAAGGGGGGGGACTGAGGGTGCAGCTCAGTGGTACAGCACTTCCAAAGCATGCAAGTGCAAGGCCCTGGGTTCAACCCTCAGTACTGCAAAAAAGAAAAAGAGAGAGAGAGAGAGAGAGAGAGAGAGATGAAGGCAACCAAACCAAGAGTAGATTCCTAGTACAGTCACCTAGTACATTCATCCCTTTCTCAAGGATAGAGTCAGAGTATTTTTCTTTGTTTCTAATTTGGGTCTTCTAACTAATCATATAAGCTCATTTCCTCCTTTGAAGGAAAGTAAAAAGAGAACAGCCCACCACAATCTCTGACATAAAAATAATTCATAGCCTGTAAAGGCAGACAGAATTCCTCCTGTTATATTGCCCATAACCTACAAAATGTCTATAGGCCCAACCTTTTAAAACTCCTTTCTTTTTCCATATTTTGAAAGGTAAGTCCACCTAAATCCCCTTTAATAGTCACAGCTGTGTCCAATGTGTTTTGAGTTCTCAAAACCTTAAATAATAAGTCCTAATAATAAGCCCTAAAGTTCTCTTCCTCTTCCATGAGCAGAATCAGCCTAAGAAGCAGGTCCAAAAACTACATGTTCTTATCCAGAAAGGATAGACTCACTACACAAATGTGAGCACTATGCATTTGAACATTGGCCATTCTTTCAGGCAAGAATCCAATCAACCATGTCATCCCAAAGCTGAGCACTTTATGCAGTAACAGTCCAAAAGATACATGAATATCTAAATTTCTGGAGCTTGGTACAAGATATTACACCCATATGAAACATATTTTCTAAGATGATAGGGTGTGTGTGTGTGTGTGTGTGTGTGTGTGTGAGAGAGAGAGAGAGAGAGAGAGAGAGAGAGAGAGAGAGAGTTTGAGATTGAGTGATTGTGGGGGTGATTCAGGAAATTTTGTCAACCTTAACTTTCTGGAAATGCCAACACTCATCTTAAGTAAATGAATTGCAAGCTGCAAATATGTCAGTTCCTTGAAAAAGGAGATATACAAGGTACATTCCATTCCCAGATCAAATTAACAATTTACTCCAAAGAGATGTACTTTCACTCACACTAAGGTTCATCTTGTATTAGGCAAGACTTCACTCCATGGGAAAACTATCCTTTCCAAATTCTTAACCCTCGTTTTTTGGGGGCAGGGGGTGGGGACTGGACCTAAAGCTCTGTGCATGCTAGGCAAGCAATCTACTATTGAACCATATTTCAAGCCCTTTTTGAATTTTTTATTTTAAGACAGGGTCTCATTAAGTTCCTAGGCTGGCCTTGAACTTGCTCTGCAGCCCAGATGAACTTGTGATTTTCTTCCCTCAGTCTTCTGAGTAGCTATGATTACAGGCCTGGGTCACCAGGCCTGGCTCCCTACTTTTACTCGTATTTATTTCCCCTGATGATATTGTTCATCCTTTCTACTGAGGGGCTGTTAAACTGATCTTTTATTTCTCCTGTGTCCTTTGATATTTTTTTTCCTCAATCTACCTTCTTTCTAACCCAGGGAGGAGAAAATTATTTTCAAAGAGAAACTAGATAGTATAAGGAAAGTTCTCTTGATTTCAGAGGCATGTCAAGTCCAGGAAGAGTTTCAGAGAATATTTACCAGAGTTGGGCTCATGTATGCCTAGAACTGAGTGTCCAGGTTTGCCTCACTTGCCTTCTCTCCAGGTCTTCCACGTCTAGGCCACTATGTTGTTGTTGTTGTTGTTGTTAGGTGCCATCAAGTCGGCATCCGACTCATAGCGACCCTCATAGGGTTTTCAATGGCTGTTTCGGGATTGCCTTGGAAGTGGATTGCCAGGTCCTTCTCCCATTTTTGCGGTGCTGGGAATTGAACTTGGGACCTCAGAGACTGCAGCGCAGCACTCTACCCACTGAGCTAAATCCCAGGCCACTATAGGAGTGCAAAAGACCTCTCTCAGCCTCTTGGGAAGCCACTCCTTCTGAGAACTGGACAGGAACATGCAAATCCCCTTGGTCATGTTTGATCAGATTCATCATTTTGTCATTCTGGTGGTTTTAAAATCTGCTTTCAGTAGAAGGGGGACTATTTTGGAAAAGGAAGGGGTCCAGCAGGAAGAGGAGAGGGAGGACAAAAGAGGGTAATGGGAATGTGGCCAAAGTACACTATATAATGTATGAAAATGTCATAACAAAATCTATTGTTTTGTACAATGTATGCTAATAAAAATGTCTAAAATAAGTAAATGAAATTCACTTTCAAACATCTTTCCAACTCACCTGTCTCCAAAGTTGTAAGTTTCAATATTAGAAATTCCTTGACATTCAACAAATTCTGTATATCTTATTTGCTTGTCTAGAACCTGAGATATTTTCTGCTAGACTATAAATAATCTATAAATAATCTGAAGCCAGAGAGCATAGCTTTTATCTCTTTATCTCCAAGGCTGATTCTGGTGAGTGGCACATGGTAAGTGTTTCATAAAGATAGTTTAGCAAATGAATGAAACAATAAAGGAAGCTTCAACATAGATTCAGCACTAACTAGGAGATGTTGGGAGGGAGGAAGGGAGGGAGGGAAGGAGGAAGGGAGGGAAGAAAGGAAGGAAAGAAGGAAGGAAGGAAGGGGAGGGAGGGAGGGAGAGAAAGAGGGAGGGAGGGAGGCATGGAGGAAGGAAGGAAGGAAGGAAGGGAGGGAGAAAGGAAGGATGGATGGGAGAAAAAGAAGGAGAGATGGAAGGGAGAGAGAAAAAAGGAAAAAAGTAATAAAAGAAGCAGCAGCATAATATATAGGACTGGTTCTTCAGAAAGATAAGATTTTCTTAGATGAAAGAATTGAGAAACAAAGTAAACCAAGATATATAGTTCCCTGAGTTGAAAGATAAATAAATGAGATGAAAAAGTAAAATTACATCTTCACAGAGAAAGAATGAGAGAGGGAGAGAGAGAGAGAGGAGGGGAAAAAGAGAAAGCAAAAGAAGGGAGGAATAGTGTGGGGTTGGCAAGGAAGGGAAAGATAAAGCCTAGGGAAAAGGTACCACAGACCAGATTTTGCCAGGTCAGCTGGATCTATTCATCAGCCTCAGTTAATGCCATTAGTCTGGTCTCCTTTTCGCCTGAGTAAACAAAAACTAAAAGATTTTTAGAGCTTATACTCTTGTTTTCTTAACTCTTCTGAGTGTGCTGTCAGCCAAAGGCATTGGTCACACCCATCTCTTTCAACACCCTCCAGGGGCTCTTTCTGTTTATCAAGCAAACAACTGATGTGCAGTGAAGACTGTCTCCAGCCTTGGGGAAGCTGCTCTGCAGACTCACGAATCTGTCCAAGGAGGTGAAAAAATCAAATTTCTCTGTAGGAATATACTTCTTGCCCTTTTGGACGGGCCAACCCACCCCCTCCCCAGAAGAAGGGCACAACTTTTCCATTTCTTTCACTGACCTCCCCACGGCCATCATCCATGTTAACCACTTAATTCCACAGCGAGATCCCACAAGTTTTGTCTACATGTTGGTGGCAGTCCCGTTCATTTAATTTGTATTTATTACAATGCATTCACCCCACGTGTCTGTCAGCTTGTCATGCTGTGGGGGCTTGCATGTTGCTGTGATGCTGAAAGCTATGCCACTGGTATCTCAGATACCAGCAGGGCCACCCATGGTGGACAGGTTTCAACTGAGCTTCCAGACTGAGAGAGACTAGGGAGAAGGACACAGCAGCCCACTCCCAAAACAATTAGCCATTGAAAACCCTGTGAATTGAGTACATGGGAAAAATAGGGGAACATAACCCAAATATGCATATGAGTTTTACTGCATATTAGTCAAAAGTTTCCATAAACCTTGTAAGTTGATAAAAATGTAACCAAAAGTGATGTAATAGCAGCATAATAGAAAAAGCCCTTGCAATATTACTCTGTACCCCACCACTTACCAAAAAAAAAAAAGGAGAAAAAAAGGGGAAAAAAACACTATGAATAGCAGAGAACTATTATCAAATATAGTGCCAAAAAATGAGACCCCCTAGACTGAAAGGCACTCAAGAAACGACCAGGAAGAGTTGTCTCCTCAAAGGAGAGTCAATCTTAATGATGGGAATGGAATAAAGCCCCTGGGACCTCCTTTTGCTGATGTGGCACTACTCGAAAGGAGAAGAAACATAGTTGTTGCAACATTGGGCTCAAACATAAAAAGATGGTGTGCATGGCACAGTGTTGGGTAGTGCTCCATTCTGTTGTACATAGGGTTGCTATGAATTAGATCCAACTCATTGGCACCCAAAAACAACAACATTGCATGCTGAGTATAACAGCATTCCAGTTAAATTTCTAAAAACTCATCCTACTTTGCATAGGTGTTCATGCACACATACACACACACATACACAAAACCTGCAAGGTCCCATTCACACAGGAGCTAAAGTCTTACATTCACAAGAAGCCCTTAGTGCTTAGGGCTTTGCTATCTACGCTATAGAAATTGCTTTGAAAAAAACCACATTGAAACTTCAGCAAACCAAGAAGGTGGTAGGGAATGGGGTCACCTTGTGTAGACCAAAAAAGAATGCTTGCTTCAACTAAATACCTACATATTTTGTCACTGTCTAGAATGATTGTGATTTCAATAACACAACCATATTTTTCTTTCAGTTCTACTCCATGTATATATAAATCTTACAAATCTGTTCAACATTTGCTGTCATTATTTATACTAGTCTGAGAGTACTACAGATGTTAGGTCAATACTGTTTTACAACAAAAATTTCTAGAAGGTGAGGACCCCAACTCTGAACAATGGCTCCAATAGACGTTTAAAACTCCAATGGTACATCCAATGGATGAAGAAAGCTTTTTCAAATACTAATTTCAAGTACCACCCACGAATTTCTGAATCAAGATCTTAGAAGTTAAGGGGAGTCCTTAGAATGTTTGCTTTTAACCACATCCTTAGCAACCAGCTCAGTCCTGGGACAGGTGCTGGAGTTAGGACCCACAATCTTACCATTGCAGCTGGGGTTGTACAGAGCAGGATCTTCTGGATAGAATAATATCTGCCAGCCTCCAGGTCTCTAAGACCAACACTGGCCACCATATCTAGGAGATCTAGATGAAGGAAACACATTTGCCCAGGGAGTGTAAAAGATCTCAAAGAAGGCATTTCTTGATTCAAGACCTCAAAAGATATCCATGGGATAGTTCTGCCCATCCTATTCCTTTCAATAGTGCTAACCCCTTTTACTACCCTGTCCTTCCGCCAAACTGTTCTTCCACCTGGGGACTTCTGGTGGGCACTAAGGAAAACTGGAATCTAGAAAGATTGTTCAGAATTTCTTCAGTGACCACCCTAACATGTTCCAAAATCCCAGCTGTTTGCTCCAGCTGGACATTTACCCAGGCTTGGTATCTTTTCTCCATCCCCCAAAGAGATATTGGTTAAGCTCATGCCGTAAGCAATGAGAAAAATCTTGAACCTATCATAAACCTCCTCCCTTCTTCTATTCTTTCTAATAAAACCCAAGAAAAATGATAGAAATCAAAACCGTTGCTCTTCTTCACCCCCTGAATTGCCCTACGTGTGAGCACTGAACACATTGACAAGATGGGTCCTGAGAATCCTCTCACCTCTTCATCCTCTACTCTGGCAACACTCATATCTTTCTCTGCCTTACTTTTTCCTACGGTGTTCCCTTTGTATGACACACAGACCACAAGCAAACATTAAAAGGGTGTCCCTTTGCCAAGCAAAAGGAATTCAGTGGTGACACTAAACTGACCTCACATGGGCTTCCAGACCCTCTTTGAACTTTCTCCAGAACCTTTCATGCTATGGACTCAAACTCTTAAGTCTCCAGGTTTTTATAGCTGTGGTCTCAACAGCCTCTATGAGAAGGTGGCTGACCTCCTCCTTCCCTATAACTTATAGCAGTACTAGTCCACAACCCTAAATAGTACTTGCTTCTCCTATTAAATAATCTCTTCCACCACCCACTCACTCCTCAGCCCTCAGCCCCAGGTCAGCCAGTGGTGAGTCACAGGGCAAGTACACAACAAATCGGCAGCTCTGCCTCCTGATCCAGGTCTCTCTAAATGCTAATTTTTTCCAGCTCTCTCCCAACTGCTCCAGATATTTGTACTTGGGATTCCTGTCTCACAGATGTATTTGAGCAGTTCCAGGCTGGACTTTGTTAAGTTCCTGTCTCTTCCCACCAAGAAAGGATCTCTAAATTTGGAAAGTTCTGCCCTGTCCACTAGCACCTCCTACTCTGGAATCCATGCATGGCTTAGAGAGAAGGCTGTGCAGGGCAAACATCCAGCCATCACTTCCCGCAATAGTTACCGATATTGGCCATCAACATTAGAGGCTACTACTACCCCTCCCTCTGACCTCCCTGCCAATTCCCTACTCAAGAGGGCTCAATGCCTCTCAAAATAATCTGCATGAATCTCCAGTTGAAATTTACAGGGAGCCCTATCACATTGTTTCCTAATATTCCAAGTCCGTAATATCTATGGAACTCTTTTCATCTAATCATTGAGTAATTCTGTGGATGGAAAAGAACAGTGGAAAAGAAGGCCAGCTCACCTTCTACCCAACCACTTCAAAGATTTCTTTCTCATTTGGGTACAACACTGGTGCACTGGCCATGCCTGCCTTGCTCCCTGCCCAGACTTCTGCCCTCTCCACTAGGAGAATCCAGTTTGGTTTTCCATGGGTGCTCCGGTACATATGAAGAAGGGATCATATTTGTATTCAAACCCCAAATATTTGCTACTCTTAAAAATTAATGATACCTGAAAATTTCTGTTCTTGCTCACCACACAAGAGCTGGGAACCAAATGCATTTATTAATTTGGTAACTTTCTGGTATGGGGCACTCAAAGCATGACTTGTGGGTCTGGAGTCTGTGAAAAGGTGGCTTCAACAGCATTGATTCCTCAGCCCTCACCTGAAACATGCATGGGATTGCAATTTCTTTTGCACTAATTTAGCTCATTGGTAGTGTGCTTGTCCTGCGTGTTCTGAGGCCCTGTGTTTGATCCCCAGGATGACTAAAGTGGAAGAAGGACCTGGAAGCACACACCTGAAACAATCCTTAAACAATCAGCCATCCAAAATCCTATGAATAGCAGAGAAGCACTGACAGTGCCGGGCATGGCACAGTTAACAGGTAGTGTTTTGTGTTGTTGTACATAGAACCACTATGAGTTGCATTACCTAACAACAACAACAATCAGAAGATAATTTCAAAGTCTTCTGAGCTAATAAAATGAGATGAAGATATATGGCCATGGAAAAAACAAAGCACCACAAATCCAGTCACTACCATGCTATGGGTTGTGAAAGATGGGAAGTCCTCCTCTCCAGAGTGTCAGTGGATGAAAAGGACAAATGAGTTGTTCTTCTCCACCTAGGTGGTTGGCCTCATGTGGATATAACTAGTCTGAATCTACTGCCTTAACAAATACTGAAATTATGCACAGAAAATTCCATTATAATGTCCTCCAAGGTATTTCCCATAGATATCTTGCTGAATTTTGCTGCATCAAATGTTTTGCAAAAGAAGAGAGCACCTGCTTAGAATTCTAGTTGTAGCCCACTAAGTTTCTGCAAGAGTAGCAAGGACCCCTTGAGAAGCCAGATCCAGCTGCTGTTTACCCTCCTACATAGAACTCTATGTCTACAGATGAGTAACACATGCCAGCCAAGAAACAGAGAGAGAGAGAGAGAGAGAGAGAGAGAGAGAGAGAGAGGGAGAGAGAGCACAAAAGCAGCCACAGTAGTGGAGAAATGGAGAGATTAGACCCAAGGCACTCAGACACCTTGGGCTCCATCTCAGACCCAATACCCTGGAGCAGAGTTTGTCATGCCTTTCCCAGGTCCAGAATGTGTCCCAAATATCCTGGTCTAAATTCCATGCCCTGCATAACTTGATGCTTAACTTGTTGTTGTTGTTGTTAGGTGCCCTCGAGTCTGTATCCGACTCATAGTGACCCTCATAGGGTTTTCAATGGCTGACTGTTTCGGGATTGTCTTGGGAGTGGATTGCCAGGCCCCTCTCCCATTTTTGTGGTGCTGGGAATTGAACTCAGGACTGCAGAGACTACAGCACAGCGCTCTACCAACTGAGCTAAATCCCAGCCCCGATGCTTAACTGTTGTTGTTGTTGTTAGGTGCCGTCGAGTCGGTATCCGACTCATAGCGACCCTCTGTACAACAGGGGAAACACTATTGTCAGTGCTTCTCTGCTATTCATAGGGTTTTCAATGGCAGATTGATTTTTGGGAGGAGGCTGCCAGGTCCTTCTCCCAAGCCTACAGCTTCTGGTGTTCCCAGGCGGTCTCCCATCCAGGTACTAACCAGGCCTGACCCTGCTTAGCTTCTGAGGTCTGACAGGATCGGATTCCACAGGGCTATGGCTGCAGGGGCTGGGATTTAGCTCAGTTGGTAGAGCGCTGCGCTGCAGTCTCTGAGGTCCCGAGATCAGTTCCCAGCACCACAAAAATGGGAGAAGGGCCTGGCAATCCACTCCCAAGTCAATCCCGAAATAGCCATTGAAAACCCTATGAGGGTCGCTATGAGTTGGATACTGACTCGATGGCACCTAACAACAACAACAACATGGCTGCAGGCCGATGCTTAACTAGAAATCCCAACTCACCCATGCCCTGCATAACTTGATGCTTAACTAGAAATCCCAAACTCATCTCAAGTAGGAAATCTGAATTCTGTCCCTGTGATGCCTCGTAACTAACTGCTGTGGACCTTTGACCTTGAGTGACCCTTGCCCTTCTAGTTTGGATCCTGAATATTTCTTGTCTCTACCACTTGACAGGCTTCCATCCTCCCCTCAGGACTCATGTTGACCACACTGCCCCAGGTATCCAGGCTCCTAAGACCAAAAGCTGCCTCAGTTGAGTGGCCCAGAGCTGGCTACATTTAATGAAGGCCTAAATTGCATCATCCTTTGTATTCCAACCCAAACAGCTGTTTTCAGAAACTTACTGACAAGGAATATACAAATGGAGGAAAATATCTCCTTTCTTTGTGTTTTGTAGTCTCCAAGTTAAAAACTAAAAGTCAAGGACTTCCCATTAAGATGGCAGATCAGAAGCACCCTCCGTGTGACATGGTAAAAAAAAGGCAGCAGAGCAGAGAGGATAGACTTTATCCCAAACAGAGAAAAATAGGAAAAGCACAGAAATCACAAAGGAAGTAAAAGGATAGCCTCAATACATACAAAAAAAAAAAAAAAAAACAGAAGACCCACACAACAGGAAGGACTGAGCAGGACCAACCTCAGCCATACAGTGTCCCATTGGTGGAGGAGAAACACCACAAGAAAGGAAAGCCAGATGCTCCTCACCCTGCTAAGGAATCTGGCAGTAAACAAAAATAAATCACTGCACGGGCACCCTGGGAACATAAATGTAACAAAAATGTTCCAAACATGGAGATTGAATAACACACTTTTGAATGATCACTAGGTCATGGAATAAGTCAGGGAGGAAATTTCAAAATTCCTATAATCAAACGGGCTGGGATTTAGCTCAGTTGGTAGAGCACTGTGCTGCAGTCACTGAGGTCCCAAGTTCAATTCCCAGCACCACAAAAATGGGAGAAGGGCCTGGCAATCCACTCCCAAGGCAATCCCAAAACAGCCATTGAAAACGCTGTGAGGGTCGCTATGAGTCAGATACCGACTCGACGGCATCTAACAACAACATAATCAAACAACCTACAGCCATAGCACCCTGGCATTTGATCCCACCCGGTCTCAGAGGTTCGGCCTGGTTAGTCTTGGATGGAAGACTGCCTGGGAATATCAGGTGCTGCAGGCTAGGGAGAAGGACCTGGGAAACCCACTCCTGAAATAATCTGCCATTGAAAACCCTATGACTAGCAAAGAAGCACTGACAATAGTGCTGGGCACGGCAGTGTTGGGGAGTGTTTCATTCTGTTGTACTTAAAGTCACTGTGAGTAGGACTTGACTCCATGGCACCTAGTAACAACAACAACATAATTGAGCAAAAATGTAAGCACAGCCTACCAGAACCTTTGGTAAACAGGAAAGGCAGTTCTATGAGGGAAATTTATAGCTATGAGTGCTTATATTTAAAAAATCAGAGTAATCCCAACTAAATAACTTAATGATGCACCTTAAGAAATTAGGCAACAATAAGTCAGACTCAAAAGCAGTAGAGGAACAGAAATAAATCAGATTAGAAAAAAGCAGTGAAATAGAAACTAAAAGAACAATTCAAAGAATCAACAAAAAGTTGATTCTTTGAAAAGATAAACAAGATATACAAACCCCAAGCCAAACTAACCAAAAGAAAGAAAGATAAGATGTCCAAATTAATAAAATCAGAGATGAAAATGGGGTCATTACAACAAACCCCAGTGAAATACAGAGGATATCAGAGATTACCTTGAGAACTTGTGAATACAAAAAAAGAAAAGTACAGAAGAAACAGATAAATTCCTTCACACATATGACCCACCAAAATTAAATCAAAAGGATATAAATAGTTAAGCAGAC
Organism: Pedetes capensis; assembly: GCA_007922755.1. Lineage (NCBI taxonomy): Eukaryota > Metazoa > Chordata > Mammalia > Rodentia > Pedetidae > Pedetes > Pedetes capensis. The sequence goes on from VMDO01002334.1 coordinate 67,227, forward strand.
CTATAACAAGCAAAGAAATTGGCACAGTAGTAATCTCCCAACACCACAAAAAAAGCCCATGTCCTGACATGTTCATAGCCAAATTCTACCAAGCATTTAAGAAGAATTAATACCTCTCTTCCTCAAACTATTTCATAAGATAGAAAAAGAAAGAATACTTCCAAACTTATTCTATAAAGCCATATCACTGTGATACCAAAACCAAATAAGGACAAAAAAGAAAATTATAAACCAATTTATCTGATGAACATAGATGCAAAAATCCTCAACAAAATACTTTCAAACTGAATACAGTAACACCAAAAGATCATACACCATTACCAAGTAGGTTTTATTCCATAGAGGCAAAGCTGGTTCAGCATATGCAAATCAATAAATGTAATTCAGCATATAAATAGACTCAGAGATAGAAATCACATCATCATCTCAATGGATGCAGAAAAGGCCTTCAACAAAGTTCAACATTCATAATAAAAAGCCCTGAAGAAACTGGGAATAGAAGAAATATCCCTCAATATTATAAAGGCTATAGACATTAAATCTATAGCCAAAATTATACTAAATGGGAAAAAATAGAAAGCATTTCTTCTAAACTAAGAAATGAGACAAAGGCCGGGTGCGGTGGCTCACACCTATAATCCCAGCGACTCAGGAGGCAGAGGCGGGAGGATCATAAGTTTGAGACCAGAGGCAGTCTGCATTACTTAGCAAGACCCCGTCTCAAAAAGTAAAAAAAAAAAAAAAAATCAGCTTGGGGGCACAGCTCAGTGGTCCAGCACTTGCAAAGCATGCAGGTACGAGGCCGTGGGTTCAACCCCCAGTACCACCAAAAAAAAAAAGAAAGAAAGAAAAAGAAGAAAAGAAATGAGACAAAGATGTCCACTCTCTCCAATATTATTCAGTATAGTAATTGAAGTTCTACCCAAGCAATAAGAAAAGAGATATAAATAAAACACAGACTAATAGGATATGAAGAAGTCAAATTATCCCTATTTTCAGATGACTTGATCTATAATTCAATGATCCTAAAGATTCAACCAGAAAAGTCTTAGATCTGATAAGTACTTTCAGCAAAGCAGCAGGATACAAAATCAATATTCAAAAATCAACAGTATTTCTATTTACTAACAACAATCATGATGAGAAAGAAATCAAAACAATAATCCCCTTCAGAATAGCCTCAAAAAAATTAAATTATCTAGGAATAAATCTTGGGCTAGGATTTAGCTCAATTGGTAGAGCACCGCTCTGCAGTCTCTGAGGTCCCGAGTTCAATTCCCAGCACCACAGAAACGGGAGAAGGATGTGGCAACCCACTCCTGAGGCAATCCCAAAACAATCAGCCACTGAAAACCCTATAAGGGTCGCTATGAGTCAGACAGGACTCAACAGCACCTAACAACAACAGGAATAAATCTACCCAAGGAACTAAAAGACTCATACAATGAAAACTTCAAAACACTAAAGAAATTGATGAAGACACTAGAAGATGGAAAGACCTCCTTTGCTCATGGATTGGCAGAATTAATATTGTAGAAATGGTTATACTACCAAAAGTGATCAACAGATTCAGCATAATCCCCACTGAAAGTTCAATTGCATATTTCACAGAAATAGAAACAACACTAAAATTCATATGGAAACATAAAGAAACTGAATAGCCAAAGCAATCCTAACCAGAAAGAGCAATGCCAGGTATCAAAATACCTGGCATCAAATTATATTACAGAGCCATAATAAGAAAAACAGTTTGGTACTGGCACAAAAACAGACATGAAGATCGATGGAGTAGAACGGAAGACTCAGAAATAAACCCACACAACGACAGTCATCTGATTCTCAACAATGGAGCCAAAAACATGCATTGGAAAAACAGAGAACCTCTTCAGTGAATGGTACTTGGAAAACTGGGTAGCCACATGTAGAAGAATGAAAGTAGAACCATACCTCTTATGTTGTACAAAAATCAATTAAAAATGGATCAAAAATCTTAATGTAAACTTGGAAACTTTGAAACTACTGGAAGAAAATGTAGGGAAAACTATTCAACGAGTTAAAAAAAAAAACTCAATGGCCCAGGAAATAATACCAAGAATTGACAAATGAGTCTACATGATATTTAAAAGTTTCTGCACAGCAAAGGAAACAATCAATAGAGTAAAGAAAGAGTCCACAGAATTGGAGAAAATTTTTGCCAACTATATATCTGATAGGGGATTAATATCTAGGATATATAAAGAACTCAAAAAATTAAACACAAAAATACCCCCCAAATAATCCTATCAATAAGTGGGCAATTGAACTAAACAGAAGGATCCCAAAAGAAGAAATACAAATGGCCAATAAACATATGAAAAAATGTTCAACATCCTAAGCCATCAGGGAAATGCAAATCAAAACTACATTGATTCCCTCTCACTCCAATCAGAATGGCCAGCATCAGTAAAACAAACAACAAATGCTGATGAGGCTGTAGGGAAAAATGAATGCTTACACATTGCTGGTACAGCCATTGTGTAAATCAGTATGAAAGTTTCTCAGAAAACTAAAACTACAACTACAATATGATCCAGCTATACCACTCTTAGGCATATACCCAAAGAAGTCTAAGTCATCATACCATAGAAACCCCCGTACCTCTGTGTTCATTGTAGCACTGATCACAACTGCAAAGATACAGAATCACCCAAGATGTCCATCAACAGATGAACGGATTTTTAAAATGCAGTATATACATACAATGGAATATTATTCAGCCATAAGGAAGAATTAAATCATGTCATTTGCAGGAAAATGGATAGATCTGGAGATCATTTTACACAAAATAAACCAGATTCAGAAAGAAAAATACCACATATTCTCATTCATATGTGGAAACTAGATTTCTCTTAAAATAAAAAATATAAATACATGTATTTGGTGTGTGTAGGATCTAAAGGAGCCTCCATTATGTCTTCAGGATTGCCTGCTTGACCTCTGGATGTGGCCTCTGGATTTTCTGTTCAAATTAGTGATATGTCTTTGCAGAAAGAAGCAACACTTATGATCTTGCTTTGATTGAACCTGTTCAAAATATTTTTAAAATGTATTTTAATAAATTTAACTGAGAGATATGTAATCTCCATATGCTTTTTGACCTCCTAATACAAAAGAATCCAAAAGTAGCCCTGCTGGACCATGCAGAGACCCCTCACATGGTTAGCCTGCCTTATTGTTGCCCTCTCCGAGGCCCTGCTCCCCACAAAGCAGAGTAATCCTTCAATAGTGAGCACCTGCTCATGCCTCTCTCTACTTCAAAAGCTTCAGCATCTCTGCATTTCCTGCAGAATGAAATCTAAATTTCATGTGACTTCTTATGCCAGGCTTTGGCCCTACTATCTCCCCCTCCACCTAGTGCCATTCACCCTCAGCAGGGCCCTCCTCTTCTCTACCTCCAGCCCTTTGCACATGCCATCTGTCTACCTAGAGCTATTTCTCTTTTTCTCTGGCTTATTTCTATCTTCCTCTGGTCCCAATCCTAAGAGTCCTGTTGAGGGGTCCTCCAGCCTCACTTGTTCTTCCTCTCTCAAAGCCATATCACAGGTCCAAGTGACAAAGTTTCTTTCCCAACTAGAATTTAAGCTTGAATGTCTAGTGCACATCCTCCCAAATTATCAAAGCACTGAAGTCCACATGGCAGAGATGCAATTATTTTACATATGCTAGGCCTGTCACGTCCCCTAAAAATACATGGATGAATAAGGTAGGCTGGCCCCCATAGAGCCATGCTAAAGACAATAAACAAGAGCATGACACACAGGGTAATTACAGTTGTGAAGAGGGCTGTAAAGAAAGGGCCAGAGGGCAGATGATGAGCACATGAGGGAGGTGGAGAGGCACCTGCTGCAGGATAGAGTGGTCAGGGAAGGCCTCTTGGAGAGGCTCACACTAAGCAGAAATCTGAATAATGAAAGACAGCCAGTCACACAAAGACTAAGGAAAAATGTGACCATAGTCGAGGGGAGTCAGAGGGCTCAGCAAAAAGGGAAAATAGCATATTCTTCATACTACCAAGTACCCTCCCCAAAGGTTCATATACAGCAACTTGGTCACCCCTGGGGTCAGTCACTCCGGTGCGATGGTTCTGTTCCCTCCAGTAGGAATGGAACTTGGTAGTAGAGGAGCTCCACACTACATTGCTCTTCTTTTCTCTCTCTCTCTTTTCTCTCTCTCTCTCTCTCTCTCTCTCTCTCTCTCTCCCTCCCTCCCTCCCTCCCTCCCTCCCTCTCGTGCATGCACACACATGTGTGTGTATGAATTGAAAAGTACCTTTATTTCATTTTGGGGAGAAGACTGGCATCCAGTCTCAGAATTTCTGGAATCGCTTCTTGGTGCCAGGAGCCTTAGTGACCTTGAGCACATTGAAGCCCACCACCTTGCTAAGGAGCCTGCACTCAGCCACCATGACAATGTTGCTTATCTGGACATCCTTAACTCTGGGGGACAGGTGCATGGACATGTTCTGGTGGCACTTCTCCAAGTGATTGTCCTTCCAGGTGTAGGGGAGATAGTCTCAGTGAATGACAACAGCCCTCTGCACCTTCATCTTGTCACCATACTAGACAGGGTCCAACCTGAGATGGAGACGTCACCAGTGAGGGAGAATTTCCTGTCAGTATAGGTACCTTTGGAGGGCTATTTGGGTATCCTGAAGCCCAGACTAGTATTTATAGAGTATCAAGGAGCTTCACCTTGCCAGTTTCCTCAACAGAGCCCTCTCCTCATTTTGAAAGATGGTCAGCTGCTTTTGGTAGGTATCCTCAGTCTGAATGCCTATCTTCCTAGATGCTTGAAGTGAGAGGGGGCAGCATAGTCTCTACTACAACTCATTTCATAGCCTAAGGCCCTGCCTTCTAAGCTCCAATTCCAATTTAGTGAGATGAATCTGCACAAATTAAAATTTTTCATCTGCTAATATCAATTATCTACTAGAAGAACAAAAATAAAATTAGTGGTGGTCCCTTTTTTGCCTAGATGGAGAAAAGTTAGAAGGAGGACACAGGACTTCTAGTTTCTTTCTAACCATCGTATCAGGATGTGTCTCTCTGAGAAGGTGGGCTTTGAAGGTATCCCTGGGAAGAGTAGGTTCTTTCCAAGATTAAGGTAGAGAACTCCCTGGAGGTCATGGCATTCCCAGGCACGCCCACCTTATCCCAAGGCCAAGTTTGCAGCTATGCACACTAGATCTGGACACTGCCCTGCCATCTGCTCCTGGTTAGGCTCCACAATTCCTTGCCAGAACAATGCCCAAGACATACTGACTGTGAGGAACTGGGACAATAGCAGGAATGCTGGAGCCAAGGACTGTTTACATGTCCTTCTGAACAACCTGTTCTCTCATTCCACCATTGGAATCAGCTCCCTCCCTCCATCGCCCTCTTCTGCTAACCCTCAGAGACGGTCCACATTCCTAGCTTAGGCAATGCATTCTTGCTGTCCTGACACATACCAACCGAATGGGCCAGGCAGGCTCTTCAGAGAGCCAAGCTACCCACCCAACACTTGGCTTTGGCCAAGGGCATAAAGCCAGGCCATGGCGTCAGAGCAGCTAAGGTCCCTTGATAAGCTGCATCAGCTCAACTCTTATAATTGATCACAGCACTGCTGATGGAGCTGATGAAAGTTACATCAGACAACCCTCCAAAGCCCAGATTGATCAACTGTTAATTAGGACAGAGCCGATGATTAATGCTCCTCTCATTGTGGAGGCAGCCGCCAGATCCACATCTAAAGTAGGTTTGAGGGAAAGGAGGGTTTTTGATTACATGAATCATGGCACAACAGGAAATTCTGGGTATACAGAAAGGTCTCTAAGGATGCTTTGGATTTCAGGTTCATCACTATGAAGTCACCACTGAGTCAGGATGGGTTTTGAACCAATGTCCAATGTCAGTGCCCTCTATGAATAGGATTTATACATTCATTCATTCACTCATTCATTTAAAACATGCATTAGCATTGCATCTCCATGCATCTGCATGTCACATGCCACACTGCACTAGACATGCAGGATATTGAGATGGATATGCCATACTCCCTGCCTCTGAGGGTGCTGCAAAAGTTTATTTCTCCTGAGAAGACAGAGCTGAAAAGACCCCTGTGTGAACCTTCCAAAATCAAAAACTACCAAAATGTCATCAATTGCTATAATGAGCACTCTGTCTGCAGGACTATGTTGAGGATACTGGTGGACTTCTTGTTTTTTAATTGTGATTAGTTATTGCACTATTATTAACTAAGTTTGAGTGCTTACTAAGTACCAGAAATAGTTCTACATACTGCATATGCAGTATCTCATTTAACCCTAGCAACTCCAAGAGGTGAATACTTCCATCCTGACCATTTCATCCTGACATTACAGATGTGGAAACTGAGGTTTAGATTGACTTGTGTGCCTAAGTCCCTGCAAGGATTTCCAGGGTCCCTAGCTGAGAACTGCTGACCTGGTTCAAGCCCCCTGTTTTATGAAGTTCATTCATTCAGGCTTTTTCTCTACCCACTAGTGGATACATTTACCTGCCAGTGGTAGACACAAATCATCAGACCCTAAATTATGAGATCATTGAGTCATTCAACTGATACTTATTTTGGATTCCCATTTAATGAGAATATAATGATGAAACACACACAAGTTCTGCCCTCAGAAGAGATATAAGATAGAAAAGAGGGAGAAGGTCCTGAACCCAACAGCATAGTGTCCAGGCTGACATGCACTCCTCAGTATCCCTACCTCAAGCTCCTGCAGTTGGGTCTCTGGGATCCAAGCCCTTAGTATGGCTCACCCCCTTAGAGTTGTACCCTCCTGTGACCTGGGACCTGGCATCCAACTTCAGTCCACCAGTACCCATGTCATTTGTGTCACGGTCAAGATAATACCAAAAATTTGCTCTGTATACAGTTCAGTAGAATTATAGATATAGAAGGGGCAAGGAAAAACATAGGAGCTATAAGAACAACTAGTTGGAACTCAAAAAGAATCACCACGAAGAGGAACATAAGGAAGAATTTAACCTGACTTGACCACAGATTCAGCAGTAAGGAATTGTAAGAGAAGTGCCATGCACTATATCAGATAGCATGAGGGTTACAAAGCTCTTTGCATGGGACAAACCCAACACTCTCCAGCCTCAAACATCAAAGATGATCAAGTTCTTCAACAGATGGCTCAGGGTGCCTCCTCTTTCCCTGGCTTTCTTGTGTTGGGTTGAATTTGCGATTCAGTAACACAGTGGGAAGTTTGCATCCTCACACAACGTGTATAAGGGTTCTGTGCCTTCTCTGGTTGTGAGGATCTTTGCTTATGACCAAGAGGCAAAATGCACCAATGTCATGGTCAGCTTCAGCAAAGGTATTCTTCAGTGAGCTCCTGTTACCTGAGATGGAGAGAAGAATGCCAGCCCTGCAGACAGCTGGAGGCCGGACATTAAAGAGGAGATTAAAGAAGACCAACTTCCTATGGATATGAAGTTGCTGGTCTCTCAGGGAGGCAGGGGAGACAACTCAACTCTCCCTGGGAGGTCCAAGCCCCAGTCCTGCTCTTGTAACTCAGGCCCTGACAATCTCCTGGAAACAAAGAGTACTGGCTTCACTTCCACAAACTGTTTGGAAGGCACAGAAACTGGCATGGTCACAAACACAGCCTTTGGCACAACCAGTGGACAGATTGCCTCTCTGGCCTCAGGAATTAGAAATCAGAAGACACCCACTGCCACTGAGCTCCAGCCCTTTGCTTATATTGTGGCACGAGTGGCTGTTTTCATCGGCCTCCTTTTCTTCATCATCAAAGTGTCCGTGAGGTATCACAGCCTGTACTTCCCCGTCTTCCTTATTGGCATCATATGGCTTATGTATCTAAGGGCCACCTGATCACCACCACTCTGTCACCATCACTCTGCTACTAAGAGAAAGCAGATAGATAGAACTGCCTGGTGACTAACCTGGAGCTAGTGGGGACCCTCCATTCCATCTTGTCATTTGCATAGATAAGACTGGCCCTCTGGCTCCCCAGGGGGCCCACCTATGGTTTAACAATCACACCTATGTGGCTGGCAGAATGAAGAACAGTCAAACCAAGTCTTTGTCCAAAGCTCTGGAATCTGGGCCTTTCTTATACAAGATAATAACTCTGTAGCCATGTTGAGTTCAAACCAAAGCAGTAATGTCTTCCCATCACTGAGAAAGATGTGGTTGTAGATGCCTTATGGGTCATTTTAGGCAATGTGACAGAAATTAGAAAATTAAACTGTAAAGCAGGAAGGCTGAAATCCATTTTGATCCTACCAACGAAGTTCAGCTCCCCATACATGAGATGATGATCCCAAAGAAATGCTTCATCTTCATGATGATCTTAGAGAAGTCAGTGCCATCATCACCAATGACCTGGAGCAGCTATGGACATGAGTACAGCCCAGGCCCTCCACACAATGGATGTTGGCCTCAGCAGCCCAAAGGATCATGTTCTGGGTTTTGTTCTCTCTGCCTGCCACATTCCCAGGAAACTATTCACTTGACGTACATACCATGATCTTCCCCACCTCCAACTTCTGCTTTGTGGGCTCTTGTCAATGGTTGATCCATTTGAGTCTACCGTAAGATCAGAGTGCCAAGATGATGATGATCATCCTTTCTAGTGATTTCCCTTCACATTCAAAGCTATTACCAAGAGTACAGGTAGCAGCTTAGCCCACACTAAGATGGTAGAAGACATTGCAAAATGCCTCCATGTTGCTTTGGAACAAGCTAACCATTGAGACGCGAAAGTTAGTGTGGTGACTCGCGCAGACCTAAAAGACAAAAGTCAGGAAAAGCTGGATGAGCTCTTAACAGCCTTTTGGAAATCTCCTTTGCGCTGCTATGTCCGCAACAGAAGCTGATCATTGGGTTGGGCTGTTGGTGGCAGCATGCACTGTGACTGTAACAGAGGAAGAGTCAGTTGTCTAAAGCAGCCAGACATCAGGATTGACATGGGGACAGCAGGTTTTGATGTGGCTGAAAATGCAGGCCTCACAATCTCACTGAATGGCAATGTCAAAACTCTACATCTATAGTCACAAAGTAGAGGAAGGTCATCTAAGCCTTGACAACCTCAAGATTATTGCATATACTGTGATCAAGAACACTGCAGAGTTTTGCCCTTTTTTGCCCCACATTATTGTAAGGCCGGGGCTGGGATTTAGCTCTGTTGGTAGAGCACTGCACTGCAGTCTCTGGGGTCCTGAGTTCAATTCCCAGCACCGCAAAAATGGGAGAAGGGCCTGGAAATCCACTCCCAAGGCAATCCCAAAACAGTCAGCCATTGAAAACCCTGTGAGGGTCGCTATGAGTCGGATACTGACTCGCACCTACCAACAACAACAAATTATCAGGCAACCCTGCCCTGTGACACCATTAGCATCTTATTCATCAGTCTGGGCACAATATAAATCCCTTGATGCCTTTTGCTGTTCTTGTTAGGTGCCTTTGGGTCCAACTCACACATGTAGGGAGAAATTGGGAGGAAACTGGCAAAAACCCCAAAACTGGAAAAATGGCTAAATCTAGGGAAAATGAAAGTAACTTGATTGGACATTTGTACAAAGCCTTTCACAAATCCCCCGAACCTGATTGGATAATTGGACTCAAAGCTGATTGGCTCAGGCCATTCAGTGGGCAAGCTATATAAGGAGCTGCGCTGCTGCCGCTGCTGGATCCTTTTGGCCCTTCCTCTCTGGCCCGGACCATTGGCAAGGAAAGACCCCTTTTTTGCCTGGATCTTCAATCACCAACAAGGAAAGACCCCATTTTTGCCTGGACCACCAATGAGGAAACAGCTTTCCCGTTCTCTCACCCAGACCTTCGGTGAGGAAAGACTCTCTCCTGCTGCAACCAGCAAAACAAGAACTCTCTCCTTGTGACCACTGAGACCACCAACACAGAGCATCTGTCTGTGCGGCAGTATAAGAGGTGCTAGCACTTAAAGCTGTACACTTTGGGTTTTCTCTCCACCCTGATAAGGGCAGAGAAATAAGGAGGTGTGTTTGTCCCTGCAAAAGTGCCCGAGGCTTTTCCTTTCTCCCATCTCCGCTGGCATCCCAAGGGCTGCAGGAGTCCACGCCCCTCACCCGAGGGTCCCCCAGAGAATCGTGTTTACTGTCTGTGTGCATGGCAACACCACCCACCTGAACATCCAGGCTGGGCCAGGAGCCGCGCGCCCCACAACACACTCCCTGATTCTGTGCCGGGCACATGACCTTTTTTATGTTTAAGCCCATTGTTGCATCCACAGTGTCAATCCAACTAGTTGAGGGTTTTCCTTTTTTTTGCTGACCTGCCACTCTCCTAAACATGATGTCTTTCTCCAAGGATTAGTCCCTTCTGACAACATGTCCAACATACATAAGATACAGTCTAGCCATCCTTGCTTTTAAGGAGCACTCTGGTTGCCCTTCTTCTAGGATAAATCTGGTGGTTCTTTTGGCAATCCATGATATCCCTTCCTCTCTGGCCTGAGTTACATTTGTAACTATTGTAGTCAATATTTGTCTTCAGCATCATGATGCAAAAGCATCAATTCTTTTCCTGCCTCCCTTATTCAGTGTACAGCTTTCACAACTATATGATGCAACTGAAAATACTGTGGCATGAGTCAGGCATACCTTTGTCTTCATTGTGACATCTTTACTTTTCAACACTTTAAAGAGGTCTTTTGCAATAGCTTATCCCAAGGCAATGCGTCTTTTGATTTCTTGACTGCTGCTTCCATG